>JASAND010021237.1:0-17441 GCA_030248195.1 Trissonchulus latispiculum | reverse complement strand
GTGTTTTGCTAGTATTTTGTGTCTCTATAAAGTTTATGCTCGTCCTTAAAATTAATGTTTGCTCTAATTTTGTCGTCAAGTTCTTGCTTAAAGTACAATAAACCGTTGTAATCTTTCTATCGATTTCTAGTTGGTCAGGCCGAACATTGCTCCAGCGTCACACACCACTGTTGTTACCTGTAGTTTAGTCTTATCCTAGGGAATAAAGTCAGTCAGCAACGTTTTTACTAAGATTAGTAGAGTCAAACTTCACAACCCTGTAGCTTGCATAGTAAATGCTCCACAATCGCTGAAAAAATTTGTCATGTAATTACAGAACCATATTTTTACGATAGTAGCATACGGGAGGGCAGTTGGAAAATTATCATTGCATTGGCATTTTAATTTAGGCCTTAAAAATTTTTTATTTAATTTTTGAATTTTGAAAACGGCCAAATTTGACTGTTTTTCAACGTTAACATTGGGGGGGTCAGCAAATTTGATTTAATTTTCTGAAAGCTCTAAGGCCTAATTAAGAATTCTACATCCTCAAAATCACAGCTACTAAAAGACACTTCGAACGATACCAATTGATCCTGGTTAGCTCTGCCCTATTTAGAGATCTCTGGCTCAGGATTCTGAACTTTTAGCAAAATTTCAGAAAATCGTGTTTGTTTGGCAAATAAGATAAGGCTAATATGGCAACACAGACCTACAAAATGTTAGACTATCTATTTGCGTACCATTATTGATGGTATTAGGTCAAGTTTGGATACAATGGTGCAGGTTAGTACACCAAGTTGGTCGCTGGGGTCAAATATGAGGGTCTGACAACCACAATCTCAAACAAAACGATTTTTCAAATTCTTCGAAATACGTTAAATTTTATGTCAGTCGAAGGCTCTCATCGTCGAGAATATTGTTTCTTCTTGGACTATAGCTCGCAATTGAGCCAAATTCAAGTTATCAGTTGTTAAATGATTGTCATGGTCAAGGCTACTCCATAAAATCACTAAATAAAGCCATAAAGTAGATTTTTCCCATTAAACGTTACCCTAAATCCTTTGTTTACATCAGTTATCAAACAATGAACGAACTCTGAAACGAGCACTAACCGAATGAAGCTCCATTCTCAGGGATATTCAGCTGTAAATTGCCTCTATTTGCTACGGCACCGTCGTTTTCGCCAATTTTCAAATTGTATGCAATTAATAGCCGGTTACTCGTTAAGTACTGAACGAAACTACTCGAAATTGAAACTCGATATGCAGGACATGTGACAAAATTTTGTGTGAAAATGAGCAAAATCCGTGACCATATCTTGGTGGACCCTCCGCTTAACCACTGGAGATAGCTCAAAGGTTGCAAAAGCAAAATGTTCGTTTTGTGTCTTCTTTCCAGCCATAACAATCAATCCGGTGTCTCGTCTACTTATTGGGAGCCTAAGGCCAAAAACCAAAACTTTCTTATCTTCTGGCCTAAAAATACGGGACTGATCCCAGAATGTTAAAGAGCACAGAAATAGGTTGAATAACGAACTCTGAAATGAGCACTAACCGAATGAAGCTCCATTCTCAGGGATATTCAGCTGTAAATTGCCTCTATTTGCTACGGCACCGTCGTTTTCGATAATTTTCAAATTGCATGCAATTAATAGCCGGCTACGTGTTAAATACTGAACCAAAGTACTCAAAATTTAAACTCGATGTGCTGAACTTGTGTGACAAAGTTATGTGTGAAAATTAACAAAATCCGTGACCACAAATCTTTTCATGGTGGACCCCCTTAAGTTAAAGCTATTTTCTTCTCCATAAACCGGCGAAGAACAGTTAATTCTTCGACCACTATTATAAATGGCTGAACCAATTCTATTATTTTCATGGAAATACAGTATCCGTTAAATGTTTCACTGAAATTATAGACTGGACTAACTTTTATTCAGGAACCTTACAGGAAATTGAATAAAACAGCGGCAGGCCGGAATAGAAACGACGCACTTTCTGGATGTCCTGGTATATAATCAAATGCTCCCATTCACCATTTGCGTTAATGAGTAGCTTTCAAAATAAATTAGAAATGATACCTATTGCGTCAAATCTGAGTGGAACGTGCACAGCAATTTCTTTTTATGGGAGTAGAATTCTTTTATTCGCTACAAATTATAACGAAATTCAGCATTTGACAATTTTGGACAACAAATCATGTAAGGTTCCAGCAATCTTGGGAATATATTGTTAGCATAAGTTGGAATTAAGACAAAATTTGATAAAACCTCACAAACTGTTGTAGTTTTGTAGCTTTATAATATCGCATCTGTGTGATCCTGCTTCGAAGCAAAACGTTTTCGTTTCGGGTTAAACTTGTGTGTCTGCAGAATGCCAAGGCGCCTGTGCTTTTTCGGATAGTCTAAAGAAATTTTCGGATAGTCTAAAAAGGTGAAACCTAAGTGCACAATAATTTTTTATTTTTTTGCACAAATTTTCTGTTAATTGATTTTCGGATAATCTAATTTCAGATAGTCGAATTGTAGCGCTTCCACCAGGGCTGGTGGACCAAGAAGGAACCGAGGACAAGCCCAAGACGGGAGGCGTAAGGCACCCTTGTATCCACGAAATCGAAACCCAAAAGAGAGAAGGGAAGTGGGAAGTTCAGCTTTTAATTCAGAATTAAGAGTAAAGATTTGGCCCAGCCGGGGTTCGAACCACGGCGCTTATGATTCCGGGATTGACGTGCTAACCCACTACACAACAGGGCCATCAGCTGAGCTCCCATATCAGGCTTATCAATGTTTCCTATGCCTGCTTCCCTTACATAATTGGGGTTAGTCTAAAGACATTTTCGGATAATCTAAAGATAAAGTTAAGTGACCTTTCCTTAGATTTAGAACAATAAATCAGAGTCAAGACAGACACCAGATACCTTATAAAAAACGCGGGTGTGCTTTTCCTCCCCCTTATACTACAATACCCCCCAAAATTGAACTGATTAAAAAAGTTGTGGCGCTTGGAACACCTCATAATACCAATACAATGATTCAATATAACCAGTTTAAACCAGTTTCGTTAACCTACTTTCCAACCTATAAATACAACTCCACAAAGGTAAATTTTCAGTCATGTCTACTGCATTCATTGCTGTTGCTTGCATTGGTGTTCCGAAACTTGGAGATATTCCGTTGGAGGTTACTGTTCTGATTCAACAACACAAGTCCCATCAGACGGATATACATCATTTGTTTATCCGAGCTCCCTACGATCTGAAGAAGCTAACATCAAATCAACAGGAGTCAATCCACTACGTCACCAGGCGATCATGTTTCGACTGGGATTGTAGTCCTCATCTACGAACCTGGGATCAAGCAATGGACCTCATCTCCAACATCCTGAAGGAGGCAAATGTTGACAAGGTTATAACCAAGGGTATTTCCCAGTGGAACCTAATTCGATCTGGGTTGATGACCAGGGGAAACGTTACCAGGGTAATAGAGGCTGGCACCTTGGGGGTTCCCAGCTACATGCTAATGAATGATGATGAAGGCAATGGTTGCTGTCCAGATCACATGCTAAGAGATGGAGCGAAATATTGTTCAGCTCACCGAGCACATCAACTGCTGCATTCATTCAATAATGAAGAACAAGACAGTGAATGACATTTATGCCGATAATGTTTGTTGTGTATAACATGCTTATTACTATCTTATTCAGTAAAATATCAAACTAGTTAGTGTTTATTGATAGCTAGGAATTATCTGTCAGCATGCTTAGATGCTTACATCAGCATGTTTACACTTACACGTCAGCATGCTTACATGCTTACGTCAGCATGCTTAGATGCTTACATCAGCATGTTTACACTTAGACGTCAGCATGCTTACATGCTTACGTCAGCATGCTTACATGCTTACACGTCAGCATGCTTACATGCTTACGTCAGCAGGCTTACTCACGTAAGCATGCTTACATGCTTACGTCAGCATGTTTACACTTACACGTCAGCATGCTTACATGCTTACGTCAGCATGTTTACACTTACACGTCAGCATGCTTACATGCTTACGTCAGCATGTTTACACTTACACGTCAGCATGCTTACATGCTTACGTCAGCATGTTTACACTTACACGTCAGCATGCTTACATGCTTACGTCAGCATGTTTACACTTACACGTCAGCATGCTTACATGCTTACGTCAGCATGCTTACATGCTTTCGTCAGCATGTTTACACTTACACATCAGCATGCTTACATGCTTTCGTCAGCATGTTTACACTTACACGTCAGCATGTTTGCACTTACACGTCAGCATGCTTACATGCTTACGTCAACATGTTTACACTAGCCGTCAGCATGCTTAATTTTATATCACAGACAGGTTTACATCTTCGCGATTTATGAAACCTATACAGGTTATGCTGCTAAATTATATTAAAAGAAATTATTATGAACTAAAGAAAAATGTATCTTTGTAAAGTGTGTGGTAAGCAATACTTGCATCGCCAGTCATTGCATCGTCACTCGCACATGGATCACTTAGAAGAATCCGATGTGCACTCTGATGATTCTGATATGGAAACAAATGCTTCTACAAAGTCAAACCAATCTGATCAGTCGGAGTCTTGCAGCGATTCCAGTGATGAGTCGATAGCGGATCCTTATGAATATTTCTGGAAAGTCTGTAGAGACCTCGTCGCTGATAAATACGGTCCGATTATTGATGAAAAGTTTGCAAGCAGTGGTAAAAGAGATGATAACACTCTTTATCAGTATTACAACAAACTACTTCCAGAGATGCAAATGGAACTACTGAAAACGACATCTCGCTTGACAGCATCATTTGACCGAGTGAAGGAATCATCCGCATTTCAAGAAATTGAACAAAGAGTGACAAAGTTGGAGGAGAAGCGACGCAAGAGAGGCCAATCATCAAATTTGGAGGCTTCATACATTAAAGCATTCCAAGAATCACCGGATATTATCAAACAAGTTCTACCTGCGATGCCTCTTTCGAGTGAAGACGAAGAATAAAACTGAACGTTATAAGTCTTTGATCCTTACATGTATAATGTAGTGTAATGTATTGTACTGTAATGTATTCAGTGTAATCAATGTATGTATATTAAACATAGTAGCTACTAAGTGTGTTTCGTAGTTGGGTAGGAACTACCTTATAGATCTCCATATGTCAAGGTTATCAACCTGCTCCTAATTAGGAAGATTTTCTACCTACTAAGTAGAAAGTACATTAAGAAAGTAGATACATAGAGCACAATGCAGCTGAAATATCAGCAAAATAGTCTGGAATTTATAGATAAAAACAAATAACAGTCCGATGCCAGACTCAGCATCGCTAGGCAAGTCTTAACTGCAACTGTTCAACTTACGGAATCCAAGATTGACATCGTTGTCGTAAAGAAACTGACGTTCTTTGGATAGCAAAGTGTTGAGCGACCACATTATAAGTCTTGACTTGCCCCAAATTGAGAAAATATTTAGTTCTATTATGAATCAACTTCACCTAGATCTATCTCCTTATTTCACCGACTTCTGTAAAACTAACTGGTTCTTGGTTGCTCCACCAAATTTTAGAAGGCCTCACTAGGCTCCTCACAAATTTTTGCTGCGCCACCAAAAATGTACAAGAAAACCGTTGCAACTATCTCAAAAACTACTTATCTGATTTTGCTGATTTTTGAACACAAAGGGTATTTTAACCAGAAAATTACAATGGTGATAACAGATTTGAGCTAAAGACAATACAGGTAAAGATACAGACTATGATAAAGGCAATTGCATTTTAATCCCCTCAGGGCATTTTCAAAATTTGAAAATAGTCAGCTTCCAGAATTTCAAAGGAAAACTTGTTTTAAACAAGTTTCAACAGTTTTCAAAAATGACTATAGTATATAATATATAATATATAATATAATATATAATATTTATAGGTTTCATAAATCGCGAAGATGTAAACCTGTCTGTGATATAAAATTAAGCATGCTGACGGCTAGTGTAAACATGTTGACGTAAGCATGTAAGCATGCTGACGTGTAAGTGCAAACATGCTGACGTGTAAGTGTAAACATGCTGACGAAAGCATGTAAGCATGCTGATGTGTAAGTGTAAACATGCTGACGAAAGCATGTAAGCATGCTGACGTAAGCATGTAAGCATGCTGACGTGTAAGTGTAAACATGCTGACGTAAGCATGTAAGCATGCTGACGTGTAAGTGTAAACATGCTGACGTAAGCATGTAAGCATGCTGACGTGTAAGTGTAAACATGCTGACGTAAGCATGTAAGCATGCTGACGTGAGTAAGTAAGCCTGCTGACGTAAGCATGTAAGCATGCTGACGTGTAAGCATGTAAGCATGCTGACGTAAGCATGTAAGCATGCTGACGTCTAAGTGTAAACATGCTGATGTAAGCATCTAAGCATGCTGACGTAAGCATGTAAGCATACTGACGTGTAAGTGTAAACATGCTGATGTAAGCATCTAAGCATGCTGACAGATAATTCCTAGCTATCAATAAACACTAACTAGTTTGATATTTTACTGAATAAGATAGTAATAAGCATGTTATACACAACAAACATTATCGGCATAAATGTCATTCACTGTCTTGTTCTTCATTATTGAATGAATGCAGCAGTTGATGTGCTCGGTGAGCTGAACAATATTTCGCTCCATCTCTTAGCATGTGATCTGGACAGCAACCATTGCCTTCATCATCATTCATTAGCATGTAGCTGGGAACCCCCAAGGTGCCAGCCTCTATTACCCTGGTAACGTTTCCCTTGGTCATCAACCCAGATCGAATTAGGTTCCACTGGGAAATACCCTTGGTTATAACCTTATCAACATTTGCCTCCTTCAGGATGTTGGAGATGAGGTCCATTGCTTGATCCCAGGTTCGTAGATGAGGACTACAATCCCAGTCGAAACATGATCGCCTGGTGACGTAGTGGATTGACTCCTGTTGATTTGATGTTAGCTTCTTCAGATCGTAGGGAGCTCGGATAAACAAATGATGTATATCCGTCTGATGGGACTTGTGTTGTTGAATCAGAACAGTAACCTCCAACGGAATATCTCCAAGTTTCGGAACACCAATGCAAGCAACAGCAATGAATGCAGTAGACATGACTGAAAATTTACCTTTGTGGAGTTGTATTTATAGGTAGGAAAGTAGATTAACGGAACTGGTTTAAACTGGTTATATTGAATCATTGTATTGGTATTATGAGGTGTTCCAAGCGCCACAATTTTTTTAATCAGTTCAATTTTGGTGTGATACTGTAGTATATTAATGGGTGAGGAAGAGCCACAAGCTCCGCAGGCTCCACTGCGCCAGAACGCCCATTTTTATACTACTTAAAATATTTAAAGTTTACAGTCACAGCAACATTTATTTTACAATACACAAGAAGCAGCTAAAATTAAATAATCAAGTAAACAAAAAATAGAAATTCTCTTACTTGATGACGTTTTAAAAACTTTGATGTTATTTAGTTTAACTACAATCCAATAAAACTTTACATTATTTGTATATACAACTTTTATAGAATTTTAGTTGCTTCTTGTGTATTGTAAAATGTTGCTGACTATTAAACTTTAAATACTTAAATTACTAAATCTAAGGTAAATATACTTAACTTTATTTTTAGACTATCCGAAAATGTCTTTAGACTAACTGTAATTAGACTATCCGAAATTAGACTATCCGAAAATACCCCGCCTGTCCACTAACATGCAATTGCTCCACCATCCCTATTCCAGCTTCATCAATCGCACACACCAAGACTTCGAAAACCAAGTTCTGGCCTTTTCGCGCGGCTAATTAAAAAAGTAGAGTTCAAAAAGTTTCACTAGTTTAACCTTCGAGTTGAGGTAAAATGAACTCTTTATTTCTTTTAAATGTGTTTAAACTTTCCTTTGTGTGTAACTTTATACGTTTGCCTGTCAATCATTTTAAGTGGCCAACCAAGAAACTGGAAGAAATTGGAAGAAAAAAAGAAATGAAATGAAAGAAAGAAAATGAAAGTAAAAGAAAGAAAGAAAAAAGAAAGAAAAGTTATACTGAAATATGAGAATAGCTGTACTTGCCCATAGAGGTACACACACACAGGGATTGATTGCATGTGCACAAATAAAGCAAATGAAAAATCGAGGAAATATTACTGGGATCGCGTTTAGGGACTTTAGGGAGAAAGACGTAATCTTTCAGTAAAATCCAGCTGTAGATAAAAGCAGAATTTTTTAATTTCAGATTTAGTAAATAATAGTCAATCACTAAAAAATTTGGTTGACTGAAACGTTGCTTTCAGACCCTACTATTTGTATTAGGGTTATTATAATATTATATTATTTTAGTAAATATAAAATTTTTTCAGAGTTTATGATTCTGATGCTTCCCCTTAACATAATTCAAGAGGTCAATTCAGAAATATTGAGACATTCGCGGGAATATTTGTCAAAGAATTTGTAAAGTGACATGCTCAAGAGACCTATAAAACACTGATTGGCCATTTGGTACTTGGTATGTGCTAATTCTATATACTTTAGAATCTCCGAAGTACAAATCCGAAGTACAGTGCCGTCAGAAATACTAAAAAAAACCTGTAATTATGAGTTCGGGGAAGTGCTGAACCTGGCAGTCAATTTACATGACGTTTTACATGACCTCATTTATAACAAATCTTACTAATTTTCTATGGTAATTAATTGGTAATTAATTGATTAGGCTATCAAGCAGCTCATTATGCTTAACGTGTCAGCCAGCAACAGCTGTCGTATCGCATATGACACTTTCCCAAATTCGCTAGAAGGGAGCGCTATTTTTGCGACTCTTGCTGTGTGCAGCCTCATATTTTGTAGCAGTGTTGCTTACTCTCTGCTGAAAGCAAAACTGTTTAACGAGCGACCAGTGTTCATACTGATGTTTCTGCAAATAGTCATTGATTGTCTTAACTTGCTGTACAATACGACGTTCGGCATATTCTTTGTTAATCGGACCCAGCTTTCACCGAAATCAGTGGCGATAATAATTGCTCAGTATGAAAAATGTGTTTACAGCATGCAACTTTACATTTACCTACTATTTGCAATTATTCGCCTATATCTTTTTTACTGTGGCGAAAATATTATTCCGATCATCGCTGGCAAAGCAACATCTCTGAAAGCAATAATACTTACGCTGTGCGTTCTAGGAGTACTGATTAATTTTACTGAAACTTCTCTCTTTACAGTCCTTACGAGAAATCTAGCTTACTTGGATGTGCTTTGTGGTACGTTCATGCCGGTTTATCCTGACTTAGCCAACCTGAATGCTAATCACTATTACTGGTTGGTGAAGGAAGGTTTGTGTTGCAGTGCTAGTGCTCTTATATACATGGCAACATTTATTTCCACTACAATGATAAGACTACGAGGATCTGACCATAGCTGGTCTGTGAGTAATCCTGAAACTAAGGTGCTAATTCTCTGCGTAGTTAGTGTGAGCTTACAAACTCTGAACGCAATTTCTTGGCGATATCTGCCAGAACTGTTTCGATTCATGGATGTTGCAAACTCCATGTCTACGAGTGTCTTAGCAGTAATTATGATCAAACCAATTAAGGCATCATATGCTGCAAACGTTTTATTCTGGAAGAAGAAAGGGCCCGTTCATCCTGCAATAATAAAAACAACTAACTATTGATAGACTGTCAGGTAAATTAAGTATTCTAAACCAAGCCGCTAGTGACATACCACAATAGTTGAGACAGTAATGAGGTATTAACATCTCTGTCACGATTGAATTCGTGTTTCCTGTGTATTTGTTGCTTCACAATCAACGCAGTTTTTCATTATCCAACGCTTGCTAACCGTTTAGACAAACATATAGTGCCAGTTACCACTATCCGGTTTCTTTCTATTTGGAACTCCTCACGAGATATTCAGACACCAATTATTCAATAAACGGCATCCAATTCTGGAATCTTGCCAAAATTAGCAAATGCAAAGAGGTAATCATGTAAGTTCACAACTGTGGATGTAGCAATATATGTAGCTAACATTCGTCAGTCTTAGAGAAAATTGGCACAGACAGATAATGTCCCTCGTTTTGCTTAGTGTATTATACTTCAACAGCCGTTGAAAAACATAAAGCCAAGTAAATCAATATATTGTTAGAACTTCCATGATTTTCTGCCAATATAGATGACTGAAGTTTATGCTTCCAGAGCCCAAGTTGAATAGCCTACTTCGGATTACAGCCTATAACTATAAAATTCGACATTACATGTTATTTGAACAACGTGAGTAGTGGTGAACGTCTAGTTTAGCAGTTCCACCCTTCGAAGTTTGTTTACAAATTGTATTTTAGCAGCTTAAAGCTCCAAGGTTTGCTGTAAACCTAAGTAAGCGCTTACTACTAACTTACTACTAATATAGTATACTCTTTCTATAGTATAATAGAGTTATATCGTCTCAGGCACTGTCATGTTATTATTCAAATACATTTAGGTCATCATCAACATAGCCAAGGGGAACTGTCTTCAAATTGTAGAGTACATTTAGCATGTCAAATGTTTTTCGAAATGTCTTCTTTCGAAATAGATAATACAAGCTGCATCTTCCTTCTTCTAATTGTAAAATGATCTACAGCAACTGGAGGAGCCCAATGTAACACATTCTGATCATTGTGTCTGGCGTGATAATAGATTTAATCATAACGTTCAGAAGAATTCCTTTGATCTTGTTGTGTAACCACTGCTTTTTGAGGCCTGTTGACCAGAATTTGCAAGCCCAGATGACAGTGCCATCATTCTCCAACAGCTCATCTTTAAGTCCCGCAAGAAGTCTCCTTCATGGGGATCAGGAGCCTTTCCGTTCGAAATAAAATAACACTGCCTGTGTCAAAGTATAAATTTCAGGTAACTGTAAAGCTTCAGTCTGGCATAAGCTGTCATCAAGGTGGCAAGGATGATACTACTGGAGGCTGAGGGTATCATCTTTTCCGTTTTCAGCTTATAGTTAAGCATCTCATATTGTCGCCAGCCATTAAACCATCAATAACTACCAGATTGGGGTTTGTCAGATGTTTCGCCAATTGTTCGTACTTTGTTACACCGTCTGCACCCTCTCCTCTTTCTGAGCGAATTTTCCCCAAAAACTAAAATAAACCTTTATTTGTTGTGATGGATCTGACACTGGCAAGGGATATGTGGCTTTGTGTTATACAGTCCTTTTACGTGCCTCGTTTTTCTGAATGTACATGACGTTTGGGGCAGAATCACGATGTGGTATTGTATTTCTATAGTGATCCCATTGACAGTCGTATCCATCCAGGTGACTTGATGGAATCACTCAGAAATCCAAGTTGTTGAAGCAAGACCCAATCGTGAGAAGTCGCTGTCATGATTAGGGGGCTAATCAATATCGTGTTTTGGAACTTTGAGATTGCTCTTGAACTGGATGGGTTACTAAAATCGTTGTTGTGGGAGGGTGACGAAGTTGAAGGGGCAATGAAAAATTTTGTGGGGGGCGAGAAAAATTTGGGGGGTTGTTGAGACGACAGCGGCTAAAAAAACTTTAATTAAATTAAATTAAATTAAATTTTAACTGAGAGGGGAAATATAAATTTACACCTTGTATTTGAAGCTGGCCCTCCATTCGAATTACGGACCTCAAGATATTCATAACTCTGGGAGTAATCGTCGCCCTCCTCCTCAGTGTCGTCACGAGCCAGTTGAGAACTTGAGATTAGGGCTAACTGTAATCGTGATATTGTACTCGCACCGTTTGTCTGATTAGTCCAAATAATAAATTGCTGTCTAAAGCGATTTTAGTCTTATCATTAGGAAGTTGTGTGCCAAAAATGGCAAACCCCTAAAAGATACAAGTAGATTACTATCACAGGACCAAAACAACGCAAATAATTACAAAAATTGTGAATTATGATAATTCCTTGTCTTGTTTCAAAAGCTCTTGACGTAACACACAAAATAGTAAAATGAAATATTAAGGCTTTACACATAAATACCATTTTGAAAAACTAGCACTAAAATGAATGGCTGCCACCATTACCAGTTTATGGAGCCCTATCTGCTAAATCCTTCTTTGGGCCAATCGCGCTGTCAGAACTTCATTCATGATAGTTAACTGGTCTTATTTTTATCTAGAGTTTGTTGAATAATCTACAAAACTGTACCTGCTCCGTGAGGACATTGCACACCAGGGAGCCCTTTTTGATGGAGTATTCTGACACCAGTATAGGATGCATACAGGACGAATGAACGTAGAAAGTAAAACTCACCTCAGAGCACTCAGGTGAAAACCGCAAAAGCAAATTTTCGCAGCAGTTTGCCAAACTTTTCAGAGAAAAATCCAATCCTGGTCATCATTTGCCAAAATTTGGTGATTTTGCGAAGTTTCGTCTCAATGCCGTCAGCTTGCGAAGTTTCGACAAATTTGGGATTTCACTGAAGTTCCACTGTAACAAAAGGTGTCAAAAGCTTAGTCCGCTTTGTCAAGAGCTGTTGCACTGTACTGAGACGTACTGTCTATTAGAAATTGTGGGTGGTCTACAAAACATTCAACCTTGTCAAAAGCGTTTAGCATTAAGTCCGGCATGTCTCATAATGTTTCTTATCTGCTTTACATTTATTTACGAAGCTGTCATGCCGCATCCTTGTTTGCACGTGCACACAATCTTGGTTGAACAAAATCTAATAATGACCCTACATAGTAATTTTGCTACTGCTAATAATAGAAATAATAATAATAATAATAATAATAATAATAATAATAATAATAATAATAGTAATAATAATAATAGTAATAATACTAGTAGTAGTAATAATGAAATAATAATAATAATAATAATACTAATAGTAATAATTATAAAAATAATCATTATTATTACAAAACACTATGATCTAAACGTAACAATGTCAGGATTAATTTCAATTGTTTTCTGGTTTGCTCTGTTTTCGTGAACCCAGTTTTCATGAGTCTCCGCCGGAGTACATTTTATCAGATAATTTTAGCGCGCTTCTTAAACCTGTGTTCCATATTGTGTGCACTTCTTATCGGACAGTGTTTGGTAAACTAAATTGTTTTCTTTATATCTATTACTGAAAAGCATGATAATGACTATTAAACTGACGTTAGAAGACAGTTAGCAGTTTTCCAAAGACTACTAATTGAGTAATTACGTATGTGGAGCTACTGACATGAAAAGAACGGTAAACTCAAGGAATCCTTCCTTGCTGGCTTGGCTGAGCGATAGAAGGTGTACTCTTATAGATTTTAGTGTGAACAGCCAGCACAATGAGACTTATAATAAATTTTTATTACTTCTCAGAAAGTTCTTCTCAGAAACAGTTTTTTTGCAAACTTGCAAAGTTGTCAAATTGTGTCGAATTGTGTCGTAACTGTGTTATCGTATTAAACTATTAAACTAAACTTGCAAAATACAGTTTCATGTAAGTTTGTCAAGTGTAGGATTGTCTTTTAGGGAATAGAGTGACTGCTACTCCTGATATATTTTATCAATGCTCATCGTCACTTTCAACAGAGTGTATTCTAATATGCCTGCGGCGTTCGTCTAGAGCGAAGACTTAATATATTCAGATACATTGGCATATATCTGTTTTGTTTATTTTTGTTAAAAGTTTTTGTTGAACTTGATTTCTTTAATCTTGATAAATTTTGATAAGATTTGTAATAACTAAGTAAAGATTGTAGTCATGAAACGTAATGATTTAGCTGGGTTGCATAATCTTGAAAAACATTTATACCCATTTTAAATAGATAACATCCATTGACCAGTTGACCAGTTGACCATTGGCTGTTGGTCATTGGCCGAGGTACATTTTTTCGGATTTGGCTCAACAGCTGTTAATGCTCCAAAAAAATCGCCAAATGTGCGGTGACACGAAATTTCGCAAGTTTGCATTGAGTTTTCTCGCAACTGGAAACATTTTAGCTCAAACCAAGAACAATGTCTCTCCGCAACGTCTCTTTTTATCCTGCCAAAAATCACGCGGTTCCATTGGGTAGTTTTTGAGAAATCGATGTTCAAAGCAGAATAATTGCAGTTTTGCCATAACAGTTTTCCTGCAAAATCTCTAGCTTAAAGCAACGAACTCAGCTAATAAGCATCAATAAAATGTGCAATTAACCCTTGTATTATTGAGTATAAATAAACGAAAATTGTCTGAATGATTTGGCAGTATTTTTAAAAAACTGATTTCCTCGAAATTGATGAAGTATACTTAAAGTAACTTACTTAAAGTAACTTTATTCAAACTAAAACTATTTTGGTCCGGTGTCTAAAACTGAAATTGAAAACCGATAGTATTCTTTCAATGTTAAAACTAACTTTTGGAAATCTCACCGGAATAAATAAAACTGTAACGGCGTGTTATAGGTTACAGGTAGAATGAATTTGCACTTAGTTTGAATTTTCCGGATTGATTTTCGTTTGATATTGATTGTGTGATATTGCGTAACGAAAAAAATGATCTGATGTTGAAATAACCAACTATAAGACATTCAAGTAAGCATTGTCACCTTAGAACTATAAGCCTGGATGCTTTTTAGTGATTATCAGTTGTATATAATCGCAGACTGGGTGGCAACGAAAGATTAAAGAAATTCCAGTTAATTTCTTTAAATGGAGAACAAATGTGTGTGCAAAACTATTTAAACCCGGTTCATACTTGTCTCTAAGTCTTTGTCTCTAGGTCTCTGTCTCTATGTCTCTGTCTCTGGCCGGTTCATACCTGTCTCTGTCCTTTTGTCTTTTTGTCTCTAAGCTGTCCTTAAGAGTCTCTAAGCGAAGTTGAACAATGCTCAACTTTCTGCCTGTCCTTTAGAGACAGCCAATCAGAATAACGAATGATATCACGTGAAAAGTCTCTGTTACCTGAATACTTAAAAGTAGCTGCATCTATATCCAATTTGAAAATAAGTTTTTCACATAATATAACGTTAGCTGTTAACAAGACAATAAAAATGATATTGTATTGTTCCAATTTAAAATATTTAGTTCGTTTTTAACTACACAAAGTAACCAATGAAATTTGAATTTGTTGTCACGTGACTGAGTCTCTGTCCTTTTGTCCTTTTAAATATGAAAGTCTTGTCTCTATCAGTGTAGAGACAAAAGGACAGAGACATAGAGACAGAGACTCAGAGACAGAGGCATAGAGACAAGTAAGAACCGGGCTTTACAAAACATCCAATACCAACAACTATCTCACCTGATCAAAACCAGACCAACATAGAGTGTATGTTTCAATTAAATTTTATCAATAGGTAAAACTAAATTACTATTAGTAAAGGTAAAGTGCTTACCCGTAGATTGTTTAGTAGCAGAAGGAACTCTTCTATGGAAGCGGATCAAAGATTGGATGGTTCAAATTGACAGGCAGCGGTGATGGTGAAGTAATTGGTTGAATGAAAATGGTGCCTCCTTATATTCAATTCTTGTTTGGACAAGAATGATCTCATCCGTTGTTTTTTGTGATTTCTGGCGCATTTTGGTACCATTCATGAAGGCTTAATTTTCCAGGTGGAAACTTATGTTTGAAATTGTTAACATTTAGTTTCAACGTCACAGAAAGGATAATGTAGGTAATAGACATAATGTAGATTAAAATAATCTGGTAATTGTCATATAAATATTTAAGGTGAAAATTATTAATTGAGCTACAATTTTTATGTTATTACCTCCCATGCCGTTGCCATAAAGAATCATGCTTGTTGGCACAGAGAACCGCTCCGTGCCTAGTTGGTACCAGGCTTCGTTGGTATTACATCCGCTGTGTCATTCCACCTGACGTTTGACATGGCCTGTTTCACTTCACATCAGATGGTGTGTGTTCTTATAAATCCTCTATTTACTGTCCGGCTACAAAATCGGAAATTGTTTGGCGAATCTGATGCAGGTTCTCCTAAGTTTGCAACTCTCTAATAATTACAACCCTGACCTAAAGTTCTATCCTAGTCAAACATGGGGCATTGTTAGCAAATATTTTAAAGTAACTTACAATGAACACTACAATACATGAACATAGAATAGGAAATTGGGCACAACTAATAAGGTCTAGTAGGTCTACGATAACCAAATGGAATTTCTTGAGTAAGACCTCTTGTCGCTGGCAAATGTCTCGTGAAATGCCATCGATGGAAGTATGCAATGTTTACTCAATTTCGGTAGACCAAGCTCCGATGGAATATATTTCGGATTTAATGAAACTTTGCCGATACACATATCACGATCACAATGATTTCCAGGGGGCATCGAAACTGAACTCAATGTTACGACTCGTCCTTCTGCAGTAGGAACATTTAAGCGCGTATGACATTCATGCTTTGGAACCATAATTGGCAGAATTTTCGAAGCACTACACGATCCTTGATATGGATGGTGCACTTCGTCTGACGCTTCAGCAACAGAGCAGCAGGGAAATAACAATGCCTTTTTGGAATTAGATGATGTTCCAGACTGGAATGATAAGGCAAAGCCGGAGTCGCATAGGCCGTCATCTCATAGGGAACCACTGGACCATACATGCCATCTGGATGCTCTCGATACTTATCCTCCAATAATAGCTGAGTGACAAAGTGTGGTAGAACACATCCTCCTGCTACATCTGGATAAGGTGATAAGGTGGATAAGATAACTTGCCATCCAACTAATCCATAGCATCAAACCAATGGTAGTTTCATGACGATACATTTCATGACCTTGAAATAACCGATTGTTGTGATCCACTGGTCTGTAGGTCCGTCAACCATAAAATACAGTAGCAAATTAATATGCATGCAACCAATAAAATTTTCACCCGTCTGACAAGATGGAGACTTGGACTCGACATGCGTCGCGTCAGAGTCTGTACCCATGAATGGATGTCCTTTAGCTGACTTAGCGACAAATTTCTCGCAGTTATTTAAAACAAGAGTTCGCAATTCTGGCTCTTGACAAAATTTGTCAATGACTGTCTGAAATGGCCGAATAAGGACAATAAGTGGTCTTCCACATCCGCTGCAGATGCGGATACTGTTTTAGTTTGTTGTCTACATACATCTTAATGTCTACACCATGCATAATCAAGTGACGAATCTTAACCTAGCCTGCCAACTCATGCAATCCTAGCAACTTGCACCTAGAATACAGGTAGTCTGTCTGTGAGCATCTAAGCCCACTGATGTTACTATCAGTGGCGAATGCACCGGAGGAATTTTCGCCTGAGCACCCGAAAAATACTGGTCTTGATAAATAAAAGCCGACAAATAGTTCCGATTATTTGCTACAAAGTCCGGTCTAGGTGCTTTTACCTGGCTGATGAGTCAAATTTACATGATTAACGTATTTTTGGTCAAGTTCTTAGTCTCGCGTTTCAGACTGACTTTGCTCTGAACATGAACTTTTGGCGGAATCATACTCAAAAAGAAAGTTTCCTGGAAAATCA
>JASAND010021236.1:0-66613 GCA_030248195.1 Trissonchulus latispiculum | reverse complement strand
TGAGCGATTTTTTCCGGGCAAAATTTGGTACCAAAGGGGCACTCACTTTTGAGGGAGAGCGATTTGGGGGGTGGACGATTTTGGGGGCCCACTAGAAAAAGCACAGTAATATGGGGATTTTGAGGCATACCAACCGCCCGTAGTTCTAAACTTGCACGGATTTGCTTTGGTTCAAGCGTATCAAGTGGTTAAGAAAAACGTGTAAGTCTATTATGCAAAGCAGGTTCGAGCAGCATCAAAGATGACAAAAGATGTTTTTGATCAATACGTTTCCGCTTTACATCAAGAAAATGAGGTAAACGCGGGCCAGCAGGCGGATCCACGAAGGATACAAAGCATTAGTCATAAAGAAATATGAAAAACGCCTGCCTGCAGTCACTAAGGCCTACATCATTTTCTTGATGTAAATGCTGTTTGTATCTCGACGGAGATCCGCGGGCCACTGCAGTCCTCTTTCTGTACATAGCTCAGTCAGAGAGGTTTTGATAAAACCTTCTCTGGCTATGTTGCAACACAGATAGAGCCGAGCTGGCTGTCCATCTCGGACAACCCGGCCGGCGCTCCCGAGACTAGTTCTCTCTGGGTAAGAACGCTCACAGCGCCCATTGGCTCTCTCCTGTTCGGACTAAGGCTTCGGCCTTAGTGACTGCAGGCAGGCGTTTTTCATATTTCATTATGATACGTTTCCGCTTTAGTAACAGTTGGTCGCAAAAGTAGAGCCGCAGGAAAGAAACATAACTGCCTTGGATGTCGTTCAGAGGATCAAAAGGCAAGGTGGGCATACCGTAATGCAAAGTTTAATACATTTAAGCCTGGCAATAATAAATGCCTTCCAGACTACCATATCCTTTATGCTCAAGCAACGGTTTCAAAAGAAAATTTGACAGAAGGGGCTTACCTTCCATATCCTTATGGGATGGGCAAAATGATTTTTAAAGGCCATTTGCATTCGTGTTTTAATTACCGAATCGAAACGTGGAAAGTGTGTTATCTTTAACCGCTATCTTTAACCTGTGACTTTTGTATCTTCGGCTTCTGACAACACGTCATATAAGCCAAAAGAGGTCTACATATTTGCTTTCAATATTCATGCAGATGTACAAACAGTTTCAATTGCACATCGACATACTGCTTAATGAAGTCGAAGGAATGAATGAATACGAATGAAGTCGAACATTCCACATTCCACAAGTTGATGCACATTCAAAAGGTTGCCTTTAATATACTGATATGCAGTTTCAGCATTTTTAAACCGAAATGGTTCATTCAAAAGTAAAAGCACGCCTGCAATGTTGTGCATAGAATTTGCCTCATAGGGATAGCAAATCACCAAAGCAGGGTCTTCAGTACGAGGCTGAGGTTCCTTAGCGCAGGCCTCCATAATATCAGAAATTATAAATTGGTAATTAGCTGGTTTGGCTAGTGTTTCCTTTAGATGGACCAGTAACTAGGTCTGGCTGGTTGGTTGGGGCCGGGATGTGCCGTGCCTAAACTCAGAACAGAAATGTAAAGAAGGAAATAAGCAAAGGGGAAAAGAATAATATAGATGAGAGTATTATATCGTCGAATGTACAGAAACTTTACCTAAAGTCGTACTGCCAACTTGACGGTTATCTACCTGTCAAACCAAAATTTTATACCAATATTTGTAAGATTTAATCCATTGTTTCAATTTATAATTGACTGATTCTTACCGTCCTCCCATTCTATGAACTCCTCCAGAGGGGCCGATAGAAGCTTACTTTGAGGGCGAGAAGGTTGGAGCCTTGCATTGCCACCAACCTCAAAGTCTGGTTGTTGGTACGTGGTGGTGGCCTCTGTCGGGTACGTGGCCTCTGTCGGGTTGTAAAAGGAGGGACTGGGGCAGGAAGCGACGAAAGAAAAAGCAGAAGCAGAGGGCAGTGTCTCTTTTGGCTTTGACTGTCTCATTAGCTGGAAGATGCTGGCTGTGGCTGGCTGGAGCTGAAACGAAGCCATAAGATACGTGCGTCTCCTAAGCGAACCAAATCATTGCTCCAGTGTTGAAACTGTTTTATCCATAAAGAGCAAGCAAAACTATATGTATGAGTTACAACTATATAGCCTTGAGTCGCGTATGGTTCGACTAATGAGTGGAGACGGACCTAATTTGCAAGTTTAGGCGAACTCATATACATTTCATATACTGCTATGCAGTTCAGAAGGATATGCACTCATGAAGCTTATACAAGAGTAAAAAGACAGCTACCTGCAATATTATGAATACTAATTTGAAGCGCTGAAAACCCCCTCCTAACTTTGTAAACCCTGCGTGCCCCTTTTATTTTGGGGAGTTAAACCATTAATAATAATGCTTATCTAACGTACCCACTCACAGTTCAAACGCCGATACCCTTCCCTAACATTTACGTTTGCTGTTATCTTATGTAGAGGTTGGGATATCAGAAGATATTTTACACCCGTTAAATTCAGTTTTATCTTAAATGATTAAGGAATATTATCACGGGATGCATTGCAGCTCGTACAGTTTCATTCAAGTCAGCTGAGCATGATCCGTAGCTTCTTTAAAGGGTATTTCAGAGGAACAAGGCCCCTGTTCCCCCGGATGTAATGAAATATTTAACAGCGCTTAGCTTAAAATAGAATCATTTCCGAACACAGTTCTATGAGAAGAATTCATCCCTGCACTGAGAGCTTTCGATTGGTATATAATGTCATATTTTGAAAAACTTGAAAAATCGCTGTTTTGTTAAATTTGGGATCTGAGGTTCCCGATTGGCGCGCTGAGAAGTACTGAACATAACTGTCAGCATAATTTATGTTACAAATTGATCCTAAGGCATGAATAAATATAATGAAATGCAAAAAGGGGGATTTTACAATATAAATTGCTCGTAAACTGCCTATCTTTCTAAAAAACAGCAATTTTCGCAATTTTGCAAAAAACAAATATCTGCGCCAAAAAATCTCGACACTGGCAAAAGATTTCAAGTAACATTGGCCATCGTTTGAAAGCTTTATGCATATACTGTGTTATTGTGGAATTAGAATTTTTAGTTAGGATCTCTTTTTATAATATGTAGTCAAACTTAATGACCCCCATTTTTGGTCACCAAAAACAACAGAATTTAGGGATTTACGGCAGTTCGCTAACTTCAAACATTCATTAAAAGTTTTTGAAGGCCTAATTCAAAATTCTAATTCCACAGTGACACAGTATCTGTTTAGGGGTTTAAAACGATACCAAATGTTATGTTACCCGGTATCTCTCACCAGTTTCGAGATTTTTTTGGCGCAGAATTATAATCGACACTTTTTCGATTTCCTATGTTTAACACATGCACACCTCTACTCTGAGATGAATTTTCCCAAGAACCGTTAGAGATCCGACCTATATTTTATAAACTCGTTAAACTGGACAATGATGATAAGCTTTGACAGACTACAGAAAAATAACTACACCTAAGTTATTACGAAAGCAAAGCAGTTAAACATACCACAACAATTTATAAGACCTGCACAAGAACCCACAAAATACTAAAAATTGAAGCCAAATACTAAATAGTAGAGAAACTCCTTAATGTCTGATATCCTAACTAAATAGCTATACTAGCATCTGGAAATACATTGGAATAAATTTGTAAATACATAGAAATGCCCTATAGGGTCATCCTAGAGCTAGATAACTCGCACTATGAGAAAGCATAGCGGTGATTAGCTTGTTTGGTTAGTGTTTCTTTTTGCAGCAGTTCCGATAGTAGGTATGTCTTTACTCTTGCGGGCACAGCATCGGGTTGTTGGCTGTCGTGTCGTTTTCGGGAGGGGCCCGGGCTGACTGAGGCCTCGGACCGCCTCCCTTCTGACGATGTGGAAGACATGGACTGGCTGGTGTCCGCTCGTAACTAGGACAATACGACGTTGAAACTGGACGGTCGCCCTCCGGAAGGGCCTGGCCTGGCTGAGGACCCGGGCATCCTACGTTCCGGCGACGGGGAGGTGATGGACCAGTAACTAGGTCTGGCTGGTTGGTTGGGGCCGGGATGTGCCATGCCTAAACTCAGAACAGAAATGTAAAGAAGGAAATAAGCAAAGGGGAAAAGAATAATATAGAAGAGAGTATTATATGGTCGAATGTACAGAAACTTTGCCTAAAGTCGTACTGCCAACTTGACGGTCAAACCAAAATTTTTTACCAATATTTGTAAGATTTAATCCATTGTTTCAATTTATAATTGACTGATTCTTACCGTCCTCCCATTCTATGAACTCCTCCAGAGGGGCCGATAGAAGCTTACTTTGAGGGCGAGAAGGTTGGAGCCTTGCATTGCCACCAACCTCAAAGTCTGGTTGTTGGCACGTGGTGGTGGGCTCACTGAACTGGAGGCCTCTGTCGGGTTGTAAAAGGAGGGACTGGGGCAGGAAGCGACGAAAGAAAAAGCAGAAGCAGAGGGCAGTGTCTCTTTTGGCTTTGACTGTCTCATTAGCTGGAAGATGCTGGCTGTGGCTGGCTGGAGCTGAAACGAAGTCATAAGATACGTGCGTCTCCTAAGCGAACCAAATAATTGCTCCAGTGTTGAAACTGTTTTATCCATAAAGAGCAAGCAAAACTATATGTATGAGTTACAACTATTTAGCCTTGAGTCGCGTATGGTTCGACTAATGAGTGGAGACGGACCTAATTTGCAAGTTTAGGCGAACTCATATACATTTCATATACTGCTATGCAGTTCAGAAGGATATGCACTCATGAAGCTTATACAAGAGTAAAAAGACAGCTACCTGCAATATTATGAATACTAATTTGAAGCGCTGAAAACCCCCTCCTAACTTTGTAAACCCTGCGTGCCCCTTTTATTTTGAGGAGTTAAACCATTAATAATAATGCTTATCTAACGTACCCACTCACAATTCAGACGCCGATACCCTTCCCTAACATTTACGTTTGCTGTTATCTTATGTAGAGGTTGGGACATCAGAAGATATTTTACACCCGTTAAATTCAGTTTTATCTTAAATGATTAAGGAATATTATCACGGGATGCATTGCAGCTCGTACAGTTTCATTCAAGTCAGCTGATCATGATCCGTAGCTTCTTTAAAGGGTATTTCAGAGGAACAAGGCCCCTGTTCCCCCGGATGTAATGAAATATTTAACAGCGCTTAGCTTAAAATAGAATCATTTCCGAACACAGTTCTATGAGAAGAATTCATCCCTGCACTGAGAGCTTTCGATTGGTATATAATGTCATATTTTGAAAAACTTGAAAAATCGCTGTTTTGTTAAATTTGGGATCTGAGGTTCCCGATTGGCGCGCTGAGAAGTACTGAACATAACTGTCAGCATAATTTATGTTACAAATTGATCCTAAGGCATGAATAAATATAATGAAATGCAAAAAGGGGGATTTTACAATATAAATTGGTCGTAAACTGCCTATCTTTCTAAAAAACAACAATTTTCGCAATTTTGCAAAAAACAAATATCTGCGCCAAAAAATCTCGACACTGGCAAAAGATTTCAAGTAACATTGGGTATCGTTTGAAAGCTTTATGCATATACTGTGTTATTGTGGAATTAGAATTTTTAGTTAGGATCTCTTTTTATAATATGTAGTCAAACTTAATGACCCCCATTTTTGGTCACCAAAAACAACAGAATTTAGGGATTTACGGCAGTTCGCTAACTTCAAACATTCATTAAAAGTTTTTGAAGGCCTAATTCAAAATTCTAATTCCACAGTGACACAGTATCTGTTTAGGGGTTTAAAACGATACCAAATGTTATGTTGCCCGGTATCTCTCACCAGTTTCGAGATTTTTTTGGCGCAGAATTATAATCGACACTTTTTCGATTTCCTATGTTTAACACATGCACACCTCTACTTTGAGATGAATTTTCACAAGAACCGTTAGAGATCCGACCTATATTTTATAAACTCGTTAAACTGGACAATGATGATAAGCTTTGACAGACTACAGAAAAATAACTACACCTAAGTTATTACGAAAGCAAAGCAGTTAAACATACCACAACAATTTATAAGACCTGCACAAGAACCCACAAAATACTAAAAATTGAAGCCAAATACTAAATAGTAGAAAAACTCCTTAATGTCTGATATCTTAACTAAATAGCTATACTAGCATCTGGAAATACATTGGAATAAATTTGTAAATACATAGAAATGCCCTATAGGGTCATCCTAGAGCTAGATAACTCGCACTATGAGAAAGCATAGCGGTGATTAGCTTGTTTGGTTAGTGTTTCTTTTTGCAGCAGTTCCGATAGTAGGTATGTCTTTACTCTTGCGGGCACAGCATCGGGTTGTTGGCTGTCGTGTCGTTTTCGGGAGGGGCCCGGGCTGACTGAGGCCTCGGACCGCCTCCCTTCTGACGATGTGGAAGACATGGACTGGCTGGTGTCCGCTCGTAACTAGGACGATACGGCGTTGAAACTGGACGGTCGCCCTCCGGAAGGGCCTGGCCTGGCTGAGGACCCGGGCATCCTACGTTCCGGCGATGGGGAGGTGATGGACCAGTAACTAGGTCTGGCTGGTTGGTTGGGGCCGGGATGTGCCATGCCTAAACTCAGAACAGAAATGTAAAGAAGGAAATAAGCAAAGGGGAAAAGAATAATATAGAAGAGAGTATTATATGGTCGAATGTACAGAAACTTTGCCTAAAGTCGTACTGCCAACTTGACGGTCAAACCAAAATTTTTTACCAATATTTGTAAGATTTAATCCATTGTTTCAATTTATAATTGACTGATTCTTACCGTCCTCCCATTCTATGAACTCCTCCAGATGGGCCGATAGAAGCTTACTTTGAGGGCGAGAAGGTTGGAGCCTTGCATTGCCACCAACCTCAAAGTCTGGTTGTTGGCACGTGGTGGTGGGCTCACTGAACTGGAGGCCTCTGTCGGGTTGTAAAAGGAGGGACTGGGGCAGGAAGCGACGAAAGAAAAAGCAGAAGCAGAGGGCAGCGGCTCTTTTGGCTTTGATTACTCTTGCTTTGACTGGCTCATTGGCTGGAAGAAGCTGGCTGTGGCTGGCTGGAGCTGAAACGAAGTCATAAGATACGTGCGTCTCCTAAGCGAACCAAATCATTGCTCCAGTGTTGAAACTGTTTTATCCATAAAGAGCAAGCAAAACTATATGTATGAGTTACAACTATATAGCCTTGAGTCGCGTATGGTTCGACTAATGAGTAGAGACGGACCTAATTTGCAAGTTTAGGCGAACTCATATACATTTCATATACTGCTATGCAGTTCAGAAGGATATGCACTCATGAAGCTCATACAAGAGTAAAAAGACAGCTACCTGCAATATTATGAATACTAATTTGAAGCGCTGAAAACCCCCTCCTAACTTTGTAAACCCTGCGTGCCCCTTTTATTTTGAGGAGTTAAACCATTAATAATAATGCTTATCTAACGTACCCACTCACAATTCAGACGCCGATACCCTTCCCTAACATTTACGTTTGCTGTTATCTTATGTAGAGGTTGGGATATCAGAAGATATTTTACACCCGTTAAATTCAGTTTTATCTTAAATGATTAAGGAATATTATCACGGGATGCATTGCAGCTCGTACAGTTTCATTCAAGTCAGCTGAGCTTGATCCGTAGCTTCTTTAAAGGGTATTTCAGAGGAACAAGGCCCCTGTTCCCCCGGATGTAATGAAATATTTAACAGCGCTTAGCTTAGCTTTAACAGCGCTTTCCGAACACAGTTCTATGAGAAGAATTCATCCCTGCACTGAGAGCTTTCGATTGGTATATAATGTCATATTTTGAAAAACTTGAAAAATCGCTGTTTTGTTAAATTCGGGATCTGAGGTTCCCGATTGGCGCGCTGAGAAGTACTGAATAGTGCTGGGACCGGTTCCGATTTTTGAAACCGGTTCCAGTTCCGGTTCTAGCTACCGGTTCCGGTTCCAATTGGTATTTTTGATAAAAAAGCTAAAATCACACGATTTTTTTATTTTTTTGACAGTTGCTATAAAAACTTAATATAATATATTACATAACTTAAACTTACTATTTATGTACAAATATTTACTGTGAAATAGATATGGTCTGTTTCATTTTTACCAATATGTTGGGGAAATTTTAGCTACCAGGGCGCTGTTACATAAAGGTGATTAGAGGATTAGTGATTAGTGATTAGTTGATTAGTGTAGCAGTTTTTAGCCGATAATCAAAGCTACGAACAGGCTACGACAACAATTTAGATGTCATTTTGAAGCGTTTTGAGCGTTCTAATGAAATCATAAGTTTAAATTAAGTTACAATTTAAATGGGAATGATGCCAGCTTAAAAAGTGAAGAAATTACAATTGAGTTCAATATTTTCCCTTGCCTGGCTGAGTCAGTAATGATAAATTAACTACTTCATGGTTTGTGGATAAGTCACATCAACAGCTACGACATACATAGCACCAAAAGCTCCAAAAACGGTTAACTGCAACTGCTACACTAATCAACTAATCACTAATCAACTAATCACTTTTATGCAACGCAAGAGCTTACCAAAATACTAAGTATTCTCAATCTAGATAAACATTTAGCTACTGTCCTTCAGAAAGCGAACGTCGCACAGAACTTTCCTCGACCAATTTCAAGCAGTCCAATAAAATTTGCTTATCGATTCAACAGCTACAGTTAGCTTAATCATTGAAAAAACAGCTAATCTCATCTGAAGATTTTTTGAGATCGAAAACTATAGCAGAAAACATTGGGGAAATCGTTGAACGAGAATTTAAAATTTTCGAGCCTTATGCAGCACACAGGTACAACTAACTTCATACCTTTATAACCAAAAATTGTATGTTACAATAAATAAAATCAAGCTGCTAAGTTTTTACATATTTTACATAGAATTTATTTTAATTTTTGTAGCTGAAATAAACAATTTTGTAACAGAAGAGCGCTCTTCCCTATCAAACCCTAAACCTATATAATATATATTATAAGCAAAAATTACTATAATATGACTATGAAATATGAAAATTTTTAATAGACCATCAAAGGCATTCTTTTTCGGTAGCGCTAGCCGATTGCTATTAATTAAATAAGAACGGTACCTTCTCAGGGATACTGTTGCTCAGCTTAACCCTTAATCTGGAGTTGCGCCTTCAGTATACTGGTTTGCTTCAGTTGAAGTTTGCACACAAAAATTGCAGAGGCAACAGCTAAAGCTGGAAGAGTTGCCGTAAAGCATCAAATCCTTAATGCTTACTTTTGTCATCCTTAAAGAAGAGTTAACACTGAATACGCCTTAGTTTTTCTTTTTCTATAACCTTTTCAGAAAACTTAAAACATTGACTGAAAACTGTTATTAAAGACATCGTAAAATTGATATCAAATCTTCTGGCTTTCAAAAACAAAATTTCATATCTAAATAGAAGTACCAAACTAAAGTTAAATTCCAAATGCTAAATTCAAATTCATAAGAAAATTTTAAAATTTTACAAAATAAACCTTGATTGAAGTTTCAAACAACAAAATTAACACTAGAACCGGCCGGTTCCAAAAGCCACCGGTTCCGGTTCCGGTTCTAAAAATCCTACCGGTTCCGGTTCCGGTTCCGGTTCTACCGGTTCTTTTGGAACCGGTCCCAGCACTAGTACTGAACATAACTGTCAGCATAAGTTATGTTACAAATTGATCCTAAGGCACGAATAAATATAATGAAATGCAAAAAGGGGGATTTTACAATATAAATTGGTCGTAAACTGCCTATCTTTCTAAAAAACAGCAATTTTCGCAATTTTGCAAAAAACAAATATCTGCGCCAAAAAATCTCGACACTGGCAAAAGATTTCAAGTAACATTGGGTATCGTTTGAAAGCTTTATGCATATACTGTGTTATTGTGGAATTAGAATTTTTAATTAGGATCTCTTTTTAGAATATGTAGTCAAACTTAATGACCCCCATTTAGGTCACCAAAAACAACAGAATTTAGGGATTTACGGCAGTTCGCTAACTTCAAACATTCATTAAAAGTTTTTGAAGGCCTAATTCAAAATTCTAATTCCACAGTGACACAGTATCTGTTTAGGGGTTTAAAACGATACCAAATGTTACCCGGTATCTCTCACCAGTTTCGAGATTTTTTTGGCGCAGAATTATAATCGACACTTTTTCGATTTCCTATGTTTAACACATGCACATCTCTACTTTGAGATGAATTTTCCCAAGAACTGTTAGAGATCCGACCTATATTTTATAAACTCGTTAAACTGGACAATGATGATAAGCTTTGACAGACTACAGAAAAATAACTACACCTAAGTTATTACGAAAGCAAAGCAGATAAACATACCACAAGAATTTATAAGACCTGCACAAGAACCCACAAAATACTAAAAATTGAAGCCAAATACTAAATAGTAGAAAAACTCCTTAATGTCTGATATCCTAACTAAATAGCTATACTAGCATCTGGAAATACATTGGAATAAATTTGTAAATACATAGAAATGCCCTATAGGGTCATCCTAGAGCTAGATAACTCGCACTATGAGAAAGCATAGCGGTGATTAGCTTGTTTGGTTAGTGTTTCTTTTTGCAGTAGTTCCGATAAGTAGATACGTCTTTACCCTTGCGGGCACAGCATCTGGTTGTTGGCTGGCGTGTCGTTTTCGGGAGGGTGCCGGGCTGACTGAGGCCTCGGACCGCCTCCCTTCCGACGAGGTGGAGGACATGGACTGGCTGATGTCCGCTCGTAACTATGACGATGTGGCGGTGGAACTGGACGGTCGCCCTCCGGAAGGGCCTGGGCTGGCTGAGGCTCTGGGCATCCTACGTTCCGGCGATGGGGAGGGGATGGACCAGTGACTAGGTCTGGCTGGTTGGCTGGGGCGGGTTGTGCTCCACCGTGCCTAAACTCAGAACAGAAATATAAAGGAAATAAGCGAAGTAGAAAAGAACAATATAGAAGAGAGTATTATATCGTCAAATGTACAGAAACTTCGCCTAAAGTCGTACTGTCAACTTGATGGTTATCTAGCTGTCAAACCAAAATTTTATATCAATATTTGTAAAATTTAATCCATGTTTTAATTTATAACTTAATGATTCTTACCGTCCTCCCATTCTATGAACTCCTCCATAGGAGCCGATAGAAGCTTACTTTGAGGAAGAGAAGGTTGGAGGCGTAACCACGAAGGTTGATTGCCGTCAAGCTGAGACGTAACCACAAAGGTTGCATTGCCACCAACCTGAGGCGTAACCACGAAGGTTGCATTGCCACCAACCTGAGAAGTGACCACGAAGGTTGCATTGCCGCCAACCTGAGGCGTAACCACGAAGGTTGCATTGCCACCAACCTCAAAGTTCTGGTTGGGGGCCCGTGGTGGTGGGCTCATTGAACTGGAGGCCTCTGTCGGCTTGTAAAAGGAGGAACTGGAGCAGAAAGCGACGAAATAAAAAGCAGAAGTAGAGGACAGCGGCTCTGTTGGCTTTGATTACTCTTGCTTTGACTGGCTCATTGGCTGGAAGAAGTTGGCTGTGGCTGGCTGGAGCTGAAACGAAGTCATAAGATACGTGCGTCTCCTAAGCGAACCAAATCATTGCTCCAGTGTTGAAACTGTTTTATCCATAAAGAGCAAGCAAAACTATATGTATGAGTTACAACTATATAGCCTTGAGTCGCGTATGGTTCGACTAATGAGTAGAGACGGACCTAATTTGCAAGTTTAGGCGAACTCATATACATTTCATATACTGCTATGCAGTTCAGAAGGATATGCACTCATGAAGCTCATACAAGAGTAAAAAGACAGCTACCTGCAATAATATGACTACTAATTTGAAGAGCTGAAAACCCCCTCCTAACTTTGGTAACCCTGCGTGCCCCTTTTATTTTGAGGAGTTAAACCATTAATAATAATGTTTATCTAACGTACCCACTCACAATTCAGACGCCGATACCCTTCCCTAACATTTACGTTTGCTGTTATCTTATGTAGAGGTTGGGATATCAGAAGATATTTTACACCCGTTAAATTCAGTTTTATCTTAAATGATTAAGGAATATTATCACGGGATGCATTGCAGCTCGTACAGTTTCATTCAAGTCAGCTGAGCTTGATCCGTAGCTTCTTTAAAGGGTATTTCAGAGGAACAAGGCCCCTGTTCCCCCGGATGTAATGAAATATTTAACAGCGCTTAGCTTAGCTTTAACAGCGCTCTTCCGAACACAGTTCTATGAGAAGAATTCATCCCTGCACTGAGAGCTTTCGATTGGTATATAATGTCATATTTTGAAAAACTTGAAAAATCGCTGTTTTGTTAAATTTGGGATCTGAGGTTCCCGATTGGCGCGCTGAGAAGTACTGAACATAACTGTCAAAGTTATGTTACAAATTGATCCTAAGGCATGAATAAATATAAAGAAATGCAAAAAGGGGGATTTTACAATATAAATTGGTCATAAACTGCCTATCGTTCTAAAAAACAGCAATTTTCGCAATTTTGCAAAAAACAAATATCTGCGCCAAAAAATCTCGACACTGGCAAAAGATTCCAAGTAACATTGGGTATCGTTTGAAAGCTTTATGCATATACTGTGTTATTGTGGAATTAGAATTTTAAGTTAGGATCTCTTTTTATAATATGTAGTCAAACTTAATGACCCCCATTTTTGGTCACCAAAAACAACAGAATTTAGGATTTACGGCAGTTCGCTAACTTCAAACATTCATTAAAAGTTTTTGAAGGCCTAATTCAAAATTCTAATTCCACAGTGACACAGTATCTGTTTAGGGGTTTAAAACGATACCAAATGTTACCCGGTATCTCTCACCAGTTTCGAGATTTTTTTGGCGCAGAATTATAATCGACACTTTTTCGATTTCCTATGTTTAACACATGCACATCTCTACTTTGAGATGAATTTTCCCAAGAACTGTTAGAGATCCGACCTATATTTTATAAACTCGTTAAACTGGACAATGATGATAAGCTTTGACAGACTACAGAAAAATAACTACACCTAAGTTATTACGAAAGCAAAGCAGATAAACATACCACAAGAATTTATAAGACCTGCACAAGAACCCACAAAATACTAAAAATTGAAGCCAAATACTAAATAGTAGAAAAACTCCTTAATGTCTGATATCCTAACTAAATAGCTATACTAGCATCTGGAAATACATTGGAATAAATTTGTAAATACATAGAAATGCCCTATAGGGTCATCCTAGAGCTAGATAACTCGCACTATGAGAAAGCATAGCGGTGATTAGCTTGTTTGGTTAGTGTTTCTTTTTGCAGTAGTTCCGATAAGTAGATACGTCTTTACCCTTGCGGGCACAGCATCTGGTTGTTGGCTGGCGTGTCGTTTTCGGGAGGGTGCCGGGCTGACTGAGGCCTCGGACCGCCTCCCTTCCGACGAGGTGGAGGACATGGACTGGCTGATGTCCGCTCGTAACTATGACGATGTGGCGGTGGAACTGGACGGTCGCCCTCCGGAAGGGCCTGGGCTGGCTGAGGCTCTGGGCATCCTACGTTCCGGCGATGGGGAGGGGATGGACCAGTGACTAGGTCTGGCTGGTTGGCTGGGGCGGGTTGTGCTCCACCGTGCCTAAACTCAGAACAGAAATATAAAGGAAATAAGCGAAGTAGAAAAGAACAATATAGAAGAGAGTATTATATCGTCAAATGTACAGAAACTTCGCCTAAAGTCGTACTGTCAACTTGATGGTTATCTAGCTGTCAAACCAAAATTTTATATCAATATTTGTAAAATTTAATCCATGTTTTAATTTATAACTTAATGATTCTTACCGTCCTCCCATTCTATGAACTCCTCCATAGGAGCCGATAGAAGCTTACTTTGAGGAAGAGAAGGTTGGAGGCGTAACCACGAAGGTTGATTGCCGTCAAGCTGAGACGTAACCACAAAGGTTGCATTGCCACCAACCTGAGGCGTAACCACGAAGGTTGCATTGCCACCAACCTGAGAAGTGACCACGAAGGTTGCATTGCCGCCAACCTGAGGCGTAACCACGAAGGTTGCATTGCCACCAACCTCAAAGTTCTGGTTGGGGGCCCGTGGTGGTGGGCTCATTGAACTGGAGGCCTCTGTCGGCTTGTAAAAGGAGGAACTGGAGCAGAAAGCGACGAAATAAAAAGCAGAAGTAGAGGACAGCGGCTCTGTTGGCTTTGATTACTCTTGCTTTGACTGGCTCATTGGCTGGAAGAAGTTGGCTGTGGCTGGCTGGAGCTGAAACGAAGTCATAAGATACGTGCGTCTCCTAAGCGAACCAAATCATTGCTCCAGTGTTGAAACTGTTTTATCCATAAAGAGCAAGCAAAACTATATGTATGAGTTACAACTATATAGCCTTGAGTCGCGTATGGTTCGACTAATGAGTAGAGACGGACCTAATTTGCAAGTTTAGGCGAACTCATATACATTTCATATACTGCTATGCAGTTCAGAAGGATATGCACTCATGAAGCTCATACAAGAGTAAAAAGACAGCTACCTGCAATAATATGACTACTAATTTGAAGAGCTGAAAACCCCCTCCTAACTTTGGTAACCCTGCGTGCCCCTTTTATTTTGAGGAGTTAAACCATTAATAATAATGTTTATCTAACGTACCCACTCACAATTCAGACGCCGATACCCTTCCCTAACATTTACGTTTGCTGTTATCTTATGTAGAGGTTGGGATATCAGAAGATATTTTACACCCGTTAAATTCAGTTTTATCTTAAATGATTAAGGAATATTATCACGGGATGCATTGCAGCTCGTACAGTTTCATTCAAGTCAGCTGAGCTTGATCCGTAGCTTCTTTAAAGGGTATTTCAGAGGAACAAGGCCCCTGTTCCCCCGGATGTAATGAAATATTTAACAGCGCTTAGCTTAAAATAGAATCATTTCCGAACACAGTTCTATGAGAAGAATTCATCCCTGCACTGAGAGCTTTCGATTGGTATATAATGTCATATTTTGAAAAACTTGAAAAATCGCTGTTTTGTTAAATTTGGGATCTGAGGTTCCCGATTGGCGCGCTGAGAAGTACTGAACATAACTGTCAAAGTTATGTTACAAATTGATCCTAAGGCATGAATAAATATAAAGAAATGCAAAAAGGGGGATTTTACAATATAAATTGGTCATAAACTGCCTATCGTTCTAAAAAACAGCAATTTTCGCAATTTTGCAAAAAACAAATATCTGCGCCAAAAAATCTCGACACTGGCAAAAGATTCCAAGTAACATTGGGTATCGTTTGAAAGCTTTATGCATATACTGTGTTATTGTGGAATTAGAATTTTAAGTTAGGATCTCTTTTTATAATATGTAGTCAAACTTAATGACCCCCATTTTTGGTCACCAAAAACAACAGAATTTAGGATTTACGGCAGTTCGCTAACTTCAAACATTCATTAAAAGTTTTTGAAGGCCTAATTCAAAATTCTAATTCCACAGTGACACAGTATCTGTTTAGGGGTTTAAAACGATACCAAATGTTACCCGGTATCTCTCACCAGTTTCGAGATTTTTTTGGCGCAGAATTATAATCGACACTTTTTCGATTTCCTATGTTTAACACATGCACATCTCTACTTTGAGATGAATTTTCCCAAGAACTGTTAGAGATCCGACCTATATTTTATAAACTCGTTAAACTGGACAATGATGATAAGCTTTGACAGACTACAGAAAAATAACTACACCTAAGTTATTACGAAAGCAAAGCAGTTAAACATACCACAACAATTTATAAGACCTGCACAAGAACCCACAAAATACTAAAAATTGAAGCCAAATACTAAATAGTAGAAAAACTCCTTAATGTCTGATATCCTAACTAAATAGCTATACTAGCATCTGGAAATACATTGGAATAAATTTGTAAATACATAGAAATGCCCTATAGGGTCATCCTAGAGCTAGATAACTCGCACTATGAGAAAGCATAGCGGTGATTAGCTTGTTTGGTTAGTGTTTCTTTTTGCAGTAGTTCCGATAAGTAGATACGTCTTTACCCTTGCGGGCACAGCATCTGGTTGTTGGCTGGCGTGTCGTTTTCGGGAGGGTGCCGGGCTGACTGAGGCCTCGGACCGCCTCCCTTCCGACGAGGTGGAGGACATGGACTGGCTGATGTCCGCTCGTAACTATGACGATGTGGCGGTGGAACTGGACGGTCGCCCTCCGGAAGGGCCTGGGCTGGCTGAGGCTCTGGGCATCCTACGTTCCGGCGATGGGGAGGGGATGGACCAGTGACTAGGTCTGGCTGGTTGGCTGGGGCGGGTTGTGCTCCACCGTGCCTAAACTCAGAACAGAAATATAAAGGAAATAAGCGAAGTAGAAAAGAACAATATAGAAGAGAGTATTATATCGTCAAATGTACAGAAACTTCGCCTAAAGTCGTACTGTCAACTTGATGGTTATCTAGCTGTCAAACCAAAATTTTATATCAATATTTGTAAAATTTAATCCATGTTTTAATTTATAACTTAATGATTCTTACCGTCCTCCCATTCTATGAACTCCTCCATAGGAGCCGATAGAAGCTTACTTTGAGGAAGAGAAGGTTGGAGGCGTAACCACGAAGGTTGATTGCCGTCAAGCTGAGACGTAACCACAAAGGTTGCATTGCCACCAACCTGAGGCGTAACCACGAAGGTTGCATTGCCACCAACCTGAGAAGTGACCACGAAGGTTGCATTGCCGCCAACCTGAGGCGTAACCACGAAGGTTGCATTGCCACCAACCTCAAAGTTCTGGTTGGGGGCCCGTGGTGGTGGGCTCATTGAACTGGAGGCCTCTGTCGGCTTGTAAAAGGAGGAACTGGAGCAGAAAGCGACGAAATAAAAAGCAGAAGTAGAGGACAGCGGCTCTGTTGGCTTTGATTACTCTTGCTTTGACTGGCTCATTGGCTGGAAGAAGTTGGCTGTGGCTGGCTGGAGCTGAAACGAAGTCATAAGATACGTGCGTCTCCTAAGCGAACCAAATCATTGCTCCAGTGTTGAAACTGTTTTATCCATAAAGAGCAAGCAAAACTATATGTATGAGTTACAACTATATAGCCTTGAGTCGCGTATGGTTCGACTAATGAGTAGAGACGGACCTAATTTGCAAGTTTAGGCGAACTCATATACATTTCATATACTGCTATGCAGTTCAGAAGGATATGCACTCATGAAGCTCATACAAGAGTAAAAAGACAGCTACCTGCAATAATATGACTACTAATTTGAAGAGCTGAAAACCCCCTCCTAACTTTGGTAACCCTGCGTGCCCCTTTTATTTTGAGGAGTTAAACCATTAATAATAATGTTTATCTAACGTACCCACTCACAATTCAGACGCCGATACCCTTCCCTAACATTTACGTTTGCTGTTATCTTATGTAGAGGTTGGGATATCAGAAGATATTTTACACCCGTTAAATTCAGTTTTATCTTAAATGATTAAGGAATATTATCACGGGATGCATTGCAGCTCGTACAGTTTCATTCAAGTCAGCTGAGCTTGATCCGTAGCTTCTTTAAAGGGTATTTCAGAGGAACAAGGCCCCTGTTCCCCCGGATGTAATGAAATATTTAACAGCGCTTAGCTTAGCTTTAACAGCGCTCTTCCGAACACAGTTCTATGAGAAGAATTCATCCCTGCACTGAGAGCTTTCGATTGGTATATAATGTCATATTTTGAAAAACTTGAAAAATCGCTGTTTTGTTAAATTTGGGATCTGAGGTTCCCGATTGGCGCGCTGAGAAGTACTGAACATAACTGTCAAAGTTATGTTACAAATTGATCCTAAGGCATGAATAAATATAAAGAAATGCAAAAAGGGGGATTTTACAATATAAATTGGTCATAAACTGCCTATCGTTCTAAAAAACAGCAATTTTCGCAATTTTGCAAAAAACAAATATCTGCGCCAAAAAATCTCGACACTGGCAAAAGATTCCAAGTAACATTGGGTATCGTTTGAAAGCTTTATGCATATACTGTGTTATTGTGGAATTAGAATTTTAAGTTAGGATCTCTTTTTATAATATGTAGTCAAACTTAATGACCCCCATTTTTGGTCACCAAAAACAACAGAATTTAGGATTTACGGCAGTTCGCTAACTTCAAACATTCATTAAAAGTTTTTGAAGGCCTAATTCAAAATTCTAATTCCACAGTGACACAGTATCTGTTTAGGGGTTTAAAACGATACCAAATGTTACCCGGTATCTCTCACCAGTTTCGAGATTTTTTTGGCGCAGAATTATAATCGACACTTTTTCGATTTCCTATGTTTAACACATGCACATCTCTACTTTGAGATGAATTTTCCCAAGAACTGTTAGAGATCCGACCTATATTTTATAAACTCGTTAAACCGGACAATGATGATAAGCTTTGATAGACTACAGAAAAATAACTACACCTAAGTTATTACGAAAGCAAAGCAGTTAAACATACCACAACAATTTATAAGACCTGCACAAGAACCCACAAAATACTAAAAATTGAAGCCAAATACTAAATAGTAGAAAAACTCCTTAATGTCTGATATCCTAACTAAATAGCTATACTAGCATCTGGAAATACATTGGAATAAATTTGTAAATACATAGAAATGCCCTATAGGGTCATCCTAGAGCTAGATAACTCGCACTATGAGAAAGCATAGCGGTGATTAGCTTGTTTGGTTAGTGTTTCTTTTTGCAGTAGTTCCGATAAGTAGATACGTCTTTACCCTTGCGGGCACAGCATCTGGTTGTTGGCTGGCGTGTCGTTTTCGGGAGGGTGCCGGGCTGACTGAGGCCTCGGACCGCCTCCCTTCCGACGAGGTGGAGGACATGGACTGGCTGATGTCCGCTCGTAACTATGACGATGTGGCGGTGGAACTGGACGGTCGCCCTCCGGAAGGGCCTGGGCTGGCTGAGGCTCTGGGCATCCTACGTTCCGGCGATGGGGAGGGGATGGACCAGTGACTAGGTCTGGCTGGTTGGCTGGGGCGGGTTGTGCTCCACCGTGCCTAAACTCAGAACAGAAATATAAAGGAAATAAGCGAAGTAGAAAAGAACAATATAGAAGAGAGTATTATATCGTCAAATGTACAGAAACTTCGCCTAAAGTCGTACTGTCAACTTGATGGTTATCTAGCTGTCAAACCAAAATTTTATATCAATATTTGTAAAATTTAATCCATGTTTTAATTTATAACTTAATGATTCTTACCGTCCTCCCATTCTATGAACTCCTCCATAGGAGCCGATAGAAGCTTACTTTGAGGAAGAGAAGGTTGGAGGCGTAACCACGAAGGTTGATTGCCGTCAAGCTGAGACGTAACCACAAAGGTTGCATTGCCACCAACCTGAGGCGTAACCACGAAGGTTGCATTGCCACCAACCTGAGAAGTGACCACGAAGGTTGCATTGCCGCCAACCTGAGGCGTAACCACGAAGGTTGCATTGCCACCAACCTCAAAGTTCTGGTTGGGGGCCCGTGGTGGTGGGCTCATTGAACTGGAGGCCTCTGTCGGCTTGTAAAAGGAGGAACTGGAGCAGAAAGCGACGAAATAAAAAGCAGAAGTAGAGGACAGCGGCTCTGTTGGCTTTGATTACTCTTGCTTTGACTGGCTCATTGGCTGGAAGAAGTTGGCTGTGGCTGGCTGGAGCTGAAACGAAGTCATAAGATACGTGCGTCTCCTAAGCGAACCAAATCATTGCTCCAGTGTTGAAACTGTTTTATCCATAAAGAGCAAGCAAAACTATATGTATGAGTTACAACTATATAGCCTTGAGTCGCGTATGGTTCGACTAATGAGTAGAGACGGACCTAATTTGCAAGTTTAGGCGAACTCATATACATTTCATATACTGCTATGCAGTTCAGAAGGATATGCACTCATGAAGCTCATACAAGAGTAAAAAGACAGCTACCTGCAATAATATGACTACTAATTTGAAGAGCTGAAAACCCCTCCTAACTTTGGTAACCCTGCGTGCCCCTTTTATTTTGAGGAGTTAAACCATTAATAATAATGTTTATCTAACGTACCCACTCACAATTCAGACGCCGATACCCTTCCCTAACATTTACGTTTGCTGTTATCTTATGTAGAGGTTGGGATATCAGAAGATATTTTACACCCGTTAAATTCAGTTTTATCTTAAATGATTAAGGAATATTATCACGGGATGCATTGCAGCTCGTACAGTTTCATTCAAGTCAGCTGAGCTTGATCCGTAGCTTCTTTAAAGGGTATTTCAGAGGAACAAGGCCCCTGTTCCCCCGGATGTAATGAAATATTTAACAGCGCTTAGCTTAGCTTTAACAGCGCTCTTCCGAACACAGTTCTATGAGAAGAATTCATCCCTGCACTGAGAGCTTTCGATTGGTATATAATGTCATATTTTGAAAAACTTGAAAAATCGCTGTTTTGTTAAATTTGGGATCTGAGGTTCCCGATTGGCGCGCTGAGAAGTACTGAACATAACTGTCAAAGTTATGTTACAAATTGATCCTAAGGCATGAATAAATATAAAGAAATGCAAAAAGGGGGATTTTACAATATAAATTGGTCATAAACTGCCTATCGTTCTAAAAAACAGCAATTTTCGCAATTTTGCAAAAAACAAATATCTGCGCCAAAAAATCTCGACACTGGCAAAAGATTCCAAGTAACATTGGGTATCGTTTGAAAGCTTTATGCATATACTGTGTTATTGTGGAATTAGAATTTTAAGTTAGGATCTCTTTTTATAATATGTAGTCAAACTTAATGACCCCCATTTTTGGTCACCAAAAACAACAGAATTTAGGATTTACGGCAGTTCGCTAACTTCAAACATTCATTAAAAGTTTTTGAAGGCCTAATTCAAAATTCTAATTCCACAGTGACACAGTATCTGTTTAGGGGTTTAAAACGATACCAAATGTTACCCGGTATCTCTCACCAGTTTCCAGATTTTTTTGGCGCAGAATTATAATCGACACTTTTTCGATTTCCTATGTTTAACACATTCACACCTCTACTTTGAAATGAATTTTCCCAAGAACCGTTAGAGATCCGACCTATATTTTATAAACTCGTTAAACTGGACAATGATGATAAGCTTTGACAGACTACAGAAAAATAACTACACCTAAGTTATTACGAAAGCAAAGCAGTTAAACATACCACAACAATTTATAAGACCTGCACAAGAACCCACAAAATACTAAAAATTGAAGCCAAATACTAAATAGTAGAAAAACTCCTTAATGTCTGATATCCTAACTAAATAGCTATACTAGCATCTGGAAATACATTGGAATAAATTTGTAAAAACATAGAAATGCCCTATAGGGTCATCCTAGAGCTAGATAACTCGCACTATGAGAAAGCATAGCGGTGATTAGCTTGTTTGGTTAGTGTTTCTTTTTGCAGTAGTTCCGATAAGTAGATACGTCTTTACCCTTGCGGGCACAGCATCTGGTTGTTGGCTGGCGTGTCGTTTTCGGGAGGGTGCCGGGCTGACTGAGGCCTCGGACCGCCTCCCTTCCGACGAGGTGGAGGACATGGACTGGCTGATGTCCGCTCGTAACTATGACGATGTGGCGGTGGAACTGGACGGTCGCCCTCCGGAAGGGCCTGGGCTGGCTGAGGCTCTGGGCATCCTACGTTCCGGCGATGGGGAGGGGATGGACCAGTGACTAGGTCTGGCTGGTTGGCTGGGGCGGGTTGTGCTCCACCGTGCCTAAACTCAGAACAGAAATATAAAGGAAATAAGCGAAGTAGAAAAGAACAATATAGAAGAGAGTATTATATCGTCAAATGTACAGAAACTTCGCCTAAAGTCGTACTGTCAACTTGATGGTTATCTCGCTGTCAAACAAAAATTTTATATCAATATTTGTAAAATTTAATCCATTGTTTTAATTTATAACTTAAGGATTCTTACCGTCCTCCCATTCTATGAACTCCTCCATAGGAGCCGATAGAAGCTTACTTTGAGGAAGAGAAGGTTGGAGACGTAACCACAAAGGTTGCATTGCCACCAACCTGAGGCGTAACCACGAAGGTTGCATTGCCACCAACCTGAGAAGTGACCACGAAGGTTGCATTGCCGCCAACCTGAGGCGTAACCACGAAGGTTGCATTGCCACCAACCTCAAAGTTCTGGTTGGGGGCCCGTGGTGGTGGGCTCTGTGATTTGAGTCGGCAGCCTCGCCAGTTGTGATGGTAGGAGCAGTTGAAGCTAAGACACGTCGTTTAATTCAGTACAGAATGCTCGAAAGCAACCAACAATCAGTAACAAAGCAATCAGGAGAGATGTGTATACGTTTTTCAAAAGAGGTCGATCAAAATCACCAAAAACACAAGAACGTTTTTATAATTTGTGATTTGAGTCTTTTAACTTAATTCATTACAGGCTCATTGAACTGGAGGCCTCTGTCGGCTTGTAAAAGGAGGAACTGGAGCAGAAAGCGACGAAATAAAAAGCAGAAGTAGAGGACAGCGGCTTGGTTACTTGGCTTTGATTACTCTTGCTTTGACTGGCTCATTGGCTGGAAGAAGCTGGCTGTGGCTGGCTGGAGCTGAAACAAAGTCATAAGATACGTGCATCTCCTTAACGAACCAAATCATTGATCCAGTGTTGAAACTGTTTTATCCATAAAGAGCAAGCAAAACTATACGTATGAGGTAAACTGTATAGCTTTGAGTCGCGTATGGTTCGACTAATGAGTGGAATCGGACCTAATTTGCAAGTGTAGGCAAACTCATATACATGTCATATACTGACTGATATGCAGTTCAGAAGGATATGCAGTCACGAAGTTCATATAAAGAGTAAAAAGGAGCCGCCTGCAATATTATCAAGAGATATGTTATGCATACTAATTCGAGGTGTTGAAAACAGCCTCCTAAATTTGTAAACCCTGCGTACCCCTTCTATTTTGAGGAGTTAAGCTATTAATAATAATACTTATCTAACGTACCCACTCCCAATTTAGATGCCAAAACCCATACCTAACATTTACGTTTGCTGTTACCTTTATGTAGAGGTTGGAATATCAGAAGATGGGGAAAATGAGTGAGATTAACTCGGAATATGGCCAGAGCAACAGAAATGTCCCATTAAGGGTTTTCGGGGTCGTGGCATTAGAATTTGCAATATTTTAGTTCTATGTCGGGGATACACCGGATTTGCGGATTAAGTCAGATTAAATTTAGAAATAGAGAGATGGAGAGTTGCTATAAATTTCAAAACTTCTGTTTTCGGGGTCGTAAAAGTAGAACCTGAGGTCTTAGTAGGCTAGCTAATGCCAAGTGATGTTCTGATTAATGGCTACCCTATTTTTGAACTTACAGACGCGGAAGGTGCTTTCGCTAAAGGTTCTCGAGGTCGTAGAATTTGAAGTTCGCTAAACATTTAAATATGCAATATCCAGATGTAGTGTATATATATATATATATACACCTATGGTCGATTATCAAATACCAACAAAACCTATTTTAGAGGGTTTTCCACTCACGTTTGATAAAATGCTAAATTTCATATAGCACAAGATTATTAGAATAATAATTATGGCTACTGAGAGATGATTTAGCAGGGGTCAACTTATGTTCCCAAGTGCTCAATGAACCTTTGATTCTGTGGAGCCCTGAAGTTTTGATCTGCAGCGGTTTTTCCTGCTGCGCAATCGGTATTAAAACATACAGTTTACACATCAGCAATGATATTTATATTCCATCTCGTAAAACACACGCTACGTGTAGTAACCTTTTTCTGCGCTGACGATATGCAAATTAAGCTTTTGCAGAAGAATAAACGTCATGTACGATGCTTTGTGAGCAAATTAGGTAGCTAGACCAAATTCAAGAATCTAGTAAACTATTTAACGTTGAAGTTTTCTCAGTTTGCTTTGGCTCAGCGTACTATTTGCTTACAGAAACTGAACTGTTCTATAAAAGATTTCCGTACCAATATATGAGAGTACACATCTATACGCTTACAATTTGAACAAGTTATCGAAGTATTCATGAAGGGTTGCGGTACATAAAGCTAATAAATAAGCTAACACAGGTTAGACTAACACTTTGCTCACACCAGACCCATGGGTACCAGTGGCAGTGGGTAATAATTTTAGTCAGTGGAATTATGCAAAAAATCAGGATTAATTTTGCATATTACTATTGCTTGTATACTGTATATTCGCTGCTTTTGTTGTGGCAATTTAAAACATCAATCAGATGACTAGAAGCACTCACCCGTTAAATTCAATTTTATAATGATTAAGGAATATTATCACGGGCTTCTTTGCAGTACTACTGTTAGGGGCAAAACCAGTACCTTGTTGTGTGTAACAATTTCGTTCGCTATTGTAAAGTTGAAAATGTACGAATAACTTTACATGTGGGAAACTTTGAGCAGGCAGATGGAATAGGCTTCCTAGAGGATATATGTGATAACCTGATTGTACCTAACGAAGATATCTGATAAATGAATCCTACCGAGAGGTATTGAAACTTTGATGAAGAAAGACTCAAGCTAAATGACAAATTCTGCTGAAAAGGACATGCTTAAAGGCTTAAATCTACCAGTCAGTCCTATGAAAAGTCCAACCCGGCCTACCGAGTATACAATCCACAATTTAAGTCAATACGGCTCGAAGAAGCGACCGCAAGCAATGAAAGAATAAACTAGATCAAAATGACTTCAAAAAAGCAAGGAGACCACGCAGACCAGCCAATGAAATAAAAATGATGAAATTTAGAAAACTTTTGATTGGCCTTTGAATTTGCAGAGACGCGTGTCTACTTCGCAGCTGTATCTTTCGAAATAGGGAGAGAAATTTTAGATTTAGACAACCACGCCTAGTGAATAGGACGGCTGATTAAATGATAGAATTTTTATGTCGGCCGAACTTAAAGTGTGAACAAAAATGTAGTAAGCGTAATTGTTCTGTTGATACTGATTTAGCGGTACATTTTTGCTGCAGCAATGTATAACATTTTCTGAACCATTGCATGAAGTTTACTTTGGCTGAGAAAGAAATTTGAAAAAATTAAAATCGATCAAAAAAGCCGATTTGTTAGGTTTTGAACAGTCAGTAAGCGCCAGGAACTAGCCTTTGGTGGCAAATTAGACCGTGCCCAAAACATAATGTATCCCAAATATCAGCTAGTTTTGTCAAGAATTGCAATAGTCATTTAAACTTCTCGATTTTCAAAATCCTTTGATCTTTGCCGCTTTTCCAACTTTGAATCTATTACTCGCGACTCACTCCATGGACAAATTTTCAATTGATTTTCAGGATCGCTTGTGTGTCAGCCTTCATGAGATCCATGTTGTTCTTCAAAATTCGAAAGTCGAATTTTTCGAAAAATACCACTTTTTTACTTAAACTTGCAAAAGTGAGTATTAAGGTTACTTACAAAACTACAGAACTAACTTTTCTAACGCTTGATTTTCTAGGATTGAGTTTATGCTAATACAAAGTGTCAGCTTCACAACGATTGATCACAAAACAGGAAACTACACGAAACTTTATACACACGGACTGACCAAGTTTACCTATATTAGTTTCTAATTTTAATTGCGCTCATTAAGTCTTTATCGTCGCATATTCTAAAATGGAGTTGAAGCTGCTCAAGTCAGGTTGATTGTCTTTGAGCAGCCAGAGTGAACATACGCAATTGTGTACTAGGTACTGATTTGCGGGGGGGGTCCACTAGGTACGCAATTGCGGGGGGGGCCGTTAGCGTGCAGAGCATGGCTCGAGAGCTGATAACATAGAGCCTGCCAGCTGTCACACTCTTATGTTTGATTACTTCGAAGTTTATTTAATTTTTAATTTAGAAAGGGATTTTCGACCAAATTTAAAGACAAATTTACACATAAGAATTTGTCACCAACATATTATTATTTAGCCAACGATTTTACTCTAAAATAAACTCTAATTACATAAGTGCCAACCAAATAGAGACTGGACATAACGTCTTCTCATTACACTATTGTATTCAGAAATGGTAGGTTTACTTTTGTCATAGGCGTTTATTTTTCGAATAAGTCATAGTTAGATGTTAGGATTTTTCAGCATTCCAATACAGTCAGATGTTAGAATTTTTCAGCATTCCAACGTTGACGCTTTAAATCTGAAAGTATAAATTTTACTTTTATAGAATACTTTACTTGTTTTGTTTTTCGTTAACGTAGTGACTACCTCCGATCTTTATAGTAATTCAACGTTGCAATACCTTTGGGGCTAGTCTTACAATGAGTCATTCATTGTAATAAATTTTAGAACAATGAAGTACAAAGATTCAGGAATCAATTGAGTAAATACCTTTATTAAGAATTAATTATCTTTTCGGATTAAGTTTCAAAATTTGGTTACAATTTAAAATTGGTCAGTTATACCGTAATCTGCAACAGATCCTGTTGTACAGCGATCCTGCTGGTTGTGTTAGCAATACCTCGTTCTCCATTCCAGCAGTCCCTAGACTCTTTTTCCTCAGTTGACTGATGGCTTTTTGCTGTCTTCGCTGTTGGCGCTCTTAATAGACGCTGTTCCTGCGGCTCTGGCTTTTTCTAAGACAAGAACAATTACGGGAAAATGGTTTTAATATAAGAAACTATTAATAATTATAGAAACTAAATATTAATTTGACGAACGGAGAACATAGTCAACTTATTTCTGTTGAAAATATTGATTTGAGGAACGGAAACCATATTCAACTTTTTTCTGTTGATCAAACCCTAGTCTACTTCTACTAACGATTTCAGTGTTGTTTGTTTTCTTGGGCTCGATAAAATCACATGAGAATTCAAATTCTCACTAACTCATATGCCTAGAGACCACTAAACGTTTATGGAAATATTTGGTCTTAAGGTGCATTCATAGTCGCGAACACATAGAGATGCGCGCCGACGTGCGTAGACGCGCGTCAACGCCTCAGATTGTAACATGCCGTTTTAACCGTTTAAAATCAGTTGTAACGAATTCATGCTCACGAACGCATGCAGACGCTTACGTACGTGCGTTGACGCGCGTCTGCTTGCGACAGGAACTATGAATGCACCTTTATAATTATGTACAAAAAATTTCTAAGTTAACATAATTCAAACACAATTTGAATACATTATGTTGGTGTTACTGGAAGGATCCAGTTCTGCGCTAGCTGTAGGCGTAAGTAGAGTTGTGACGCGGGCCGGTTTTCCGGCGACGCAAGATTACAACTAGGCGGCCCGCAACCGGCCCGTGGGATATGAAAGTTTTTTTACACATTAAACGACAATTTTTCAATAAATTTCGATGCAAATGTCTACAAGCAAAATTTCATTTGCGGACTTCCAATGACCTTGTTTTAAGATGATTAGTTACACATAATGGAAGTTAGAATTAAGCTGTGCTGGTATCTGGGGGTTTAGGGTTGTTGTATAGTGGCTACTTATTGGATATACCTAATCCTTTTAAAGTTACGTCTATGAGAAGGGTGAAGAAGCTTTTTATACGTGAACAGTTGTTGCAAAACAATTGGAATGAAAACATTCACTTAGTTAGGTTATAGGTAGCCATGGTGTAAAGTTGGAAGGGTACCAAACAACCAAACTTTACGATTGGGAAACTGTGCTCAAGGAGAACGTCGAACCTGGAGGAGATGTAGTTCCAGTCGACCTAACTAACCTCGCCAAAGAACCTAAGTGAATCTTACCGAACGGAGTTAAACCGCCGATGAAGAGCAAAGACTCATATAACCAATGAACTACCCCAAAATTTGCTGAAACGTACACGCTTAAAATATCTAATTACCTACCCAATTAATCTCAGAAAAGCCTTACCTACCTATTATCCAAGCTAATACAAAAACCTAACTAAGAAGAGACACCCTAAAATGGCAAGAAAAAGAGACCACATGTACTTTTAAAATTATGCTTGACAAAGGGGCGAACCCCGAAATGCGTACAATAAAGTGTGAAAAAAGATACAGCACAGAAAATTGGCCTAACTAAATGATACACAAGTTTTAAATATAAAGTAAGGATACAAAATAATTTCTACCAGACAAAGTAAATACAACAAACAAACCACAAGTAACTAGCCTACTAAAGAGAACCTAAACTATCAGAATAATTTTAGAAGCTTCATAGAAAAAGATAAAAAGAGAAATATTCACTGAAAAAGGAGAGTAGAAATTCTTATAATAATACAGATGAAACAATTAAAGTTAGTATAGCTCGACAGGGTCACCCTGGAGCAGCTGAAGATCTAAAGTGGTCCCCACTTTAGACTGATAAAGCTAATAACATAATGCACAGCGAATATAGAGCAGGGTTGGGGAGCACAGACAAATACACGACCGCTCAAGGCAGAAGAAAAACACAATACTGAATAAATCATAAAGAAATAATGAAAAACGCCTGCCTGCAGTCACTAAGGCCGAAGCCTTAGTCCGAACAGGAGAGAGCCAATGGGCGCGGTGTAAATGGGCGTGTAAATGACCGCGCCCATTGGCTCTCTCCTGTTCGGACTAAGGCTGCGGCCTTAGTGACTGCAGGCAGGTGTTTTTCATTATTTCTTTATGATTAATGCCTTGTATCCTTCGTGGATCCGCCTGCTGGCCAGCGTTTACTTCATTTTCTTGACGACAATACTGAATAAAATCAGACGTCTAGACAGGACAAGTTTCGAAACAGCGTGGGTGATTTTGATTGGATGAATTTTGAGACCCCCTTGAAAGACAAGATGCTGGGAGAGACTCTTAGCAAAAATCGACATGTACACAGCGCACACATATGCATAATTTACACACGCACAATAACTCTCAATGAAAAGACTTTCAAACCAATTTCAAAACATTATAAATTCTTTCTAAAATAACATTTCAACACTAATTTCAACCCAAACTAAATTCAATCACACATACATTAATATTTCTAGAGGACCGAAGTCACGCCGCCTCAGTACAATGGTATTATTGTAAGGAGATATTGTTCGCAGTTGAAGACGCAGTGCTCTTGGCTGCAATTGTAATTGCTAATTTGAAACGTAACCAACATCCAAAACCTTGTTAGACTGTAACTAAATAAAATTTGGTTTAGTGCACTCCCTGCTTTGATCATGTAAATTTACACCTTTATGTCAAAACTTAACACAAGAGAGATTTAGTTTGAGGAAGTGAAAAGCTTCAGAACAAGTAGGACAGCATCCGTGAAAAAAATCATGGAATCGGAATTGTAACATAAGGATGAGAGTGGAGTAGGAGCTAAAGCGTGGATTTGTATATGGATAATGTGTGGAATTCTGCATAACAATATAATATTTCCCAAACACGTAATCGGCTGATCAGTGGTCACTTGTTATTGCTATTTCTTGTTTGTGAAAAATGGACGACGTAAAAATAGCCGTACAACAAGTTGAAATCAACAGGTCGCCATGCGATAAATATTGCAACCGCCGGACCGTTCGGCCGGTAGAAATTTGGCCCACGTGGCCCGGCCGGCAACATTTTCTTATTTTCCAACACTAGACGTAAGTAAATCCACATACATACAAATACACTTAGAAAAACTTAGACTTTATGTGCCTAAATGGTGTGCCTTGATGACCATAGCTGGGGCCCCCAAATTAAATCCAAATATTAATGACTTTATTGCGCACCCTGCTGTGCCGTTTCCAATTTGAAGTCTAATAGTCAAATAGTGGACAACTAATACAGTTTGAAGTGGAAATAGAGGGGCACCCATCAGTGAATATATAAAGATTACAAATAGTAACGTTAGTAACGTTTCAAAACAAGTTTTCATCTAAACTGAAACTTTAACTGATAAAACTTGAAATGTGAAAGCGTAAACTGAATTTTAAAGTATTGATTAATATAAACTATTTTTATTTTAAATTTCTATAGAATTATCTCTATTGTCGTGTGCTAAAGTTATTCCCAAAGAGTCAAGTCATTCAAAATTCTAGAAAATTTCAACAAATTCATCTTGTCTTATAATTGCTGGTAACAAATGAGTTTGACACACCACTGAATAGAAATCCAAGAAAATAATTTTTATTTGCATTAACTATTGCTTTCATATTCTACAAGTTAACGTTTCACTTTAATTGAAAAGTCACTTGTTTTACATTACAATTTGTAATCATTATACATTCACTGATGGGCCGCCCTCTATTTGCACTTTAAACTGTATTAGAGTTGACCACCATTTGACCTCTATATTATACTTCAAATTGGAATCGGCACGGCAGGGTGCGCAATAAAGTCATTAAGACTTGGATTTAATTTGGGGGCTTTAATTTGGATATCAAGCCTATTGTTGATATAGTAATCTTAAATACCTCGTGCTGTTGAAATCCACATTTAAATCTGAAATATGTAAATTATTCAACTTAGCTTCATGCCATTCCCAGGAGAAATATAATGGATGTTTGTCTTGACCATACATGTGCTTAGCGGGGGGCTGGGGGGTTCACCCCCTTAAAAAGGGTCCCTCACCCCCCCCAGAATCCAGATTTTTCCGTTTTTTGGGCAAAATCCGGAGAATCCGGTTTTCCGGTGGCCCTCGGCCGCCGGTTCACCCCCCAAAAGTTCCCCTCCTGCACATGTCTGGTCTTGACCCATTCCTGCTTGTTTGTATCACGAGTCCAACCCTGCAGAATTTGCACTCTCCCTATTGTTATTTATTCCAGCCATATCAATACAGGTAATTGTTACCTCAAAAAACATGATCAGTAAAGATGGTTTATTCTGAGTTATCCTACACTCGCTCATAGGCAATTTCTAAATTCACGCCTTCATTGTGCCCGCCTACTAGCAAGGCAAAATACTACCGCAAGACACGTCACTGACAATATTTAATACAAAGAGACACTTAAGACACTTAATTTCCATCACTTGAAACCGAGAAAACGTTTTCAAATATAAAAATTCTATAGAATCAAATAGCATCATAGCGATTTATCATCAAGTTATTTTTTGCAAATTTTACACACAGAAAAAGCAAAACAAGTACAAAATTAAATCAATCAATCACTCAATCAAATCAGACAATAAAATGAAATGCAAACTTATTAAAACAAAGTTTTGATCAGACAAAATACTAAGCTGCCATATTTGGGGCACAGTGACTCATAGCAGACACAATCTAGAGGAGCCCGAATATAAATTTCGGCCTCAATAGCCCTAATTTCAGCTATTTAAGTATTTAGTTAAATTTTGAATTAGACGCTTCTTAATTAAATTGAGTTGTGGAATTATTTCCCTTATAATTGACCCTTTTGTGCTTCAGACTACGTTGTCTAGACTACGCAACTATTCACACTTTCCATATTACACCGTGTGTACAATACGTGCATATAGGTCTGTAGGAACATGCATGCCACATATAATTACGAACTTCATCACGTATGCATGTCATATGCATATGTAGTAACCAAAACATGAGCGCAGACGTCATGCACAGCTCGTCTCTGTTTGTCGGCGACATTGTATAAGTATTGTATAAGTAGAGATCGACTGTAATTTTACTTTTGTCATTCTGAACTTGCATGTCTGCAGCTGGAGCCTGGCATTTGATTTGAAAACTTTTGTCACTATAATGGCTTTAATTGAAATTCCTGTCTTTGCAATTATGAATGTTGAAACGTACCGTGTATCCTACTTACACCTATCCTACTTACGCCTAACGTTTGATGTTTCCGGCTAGAGATAACAAAACTCAAAATCCTACTTGCGCCTAATGCTCAAAACTGAAATTCCTACTTACGCCTAAAATATTTCTTTGCAAAACTCCAATTCCTACTTACACCTAAAATGAAAGCTCTACCGTAATCCACTTGTATGTTTTCACAGTGCAGACTTAGTATATGTCTACAGTGTAACTAATGCGTGGAAATAATAAATGTATAAAAATCTTCATTTAAAATTCAATGTAAAGTTTTGACAAATAATCTTTTGTCAGCTATGCATTTAACTTAAAACTAGAGAAATTGCACATGCATTCAAAGACATACGGTCAAACGTCTATGCATTTATGGTCTCATTTTATAACTATAGAATATAACACAGGGGCTGTTCAGTGTTCAGTATAAGCTAAAGCTGTAAGCATAAGATTTAAGCTTATACTGAATTAACTAAATGCTAAATTATAAACTATTTTAAAATTGATGATTTAAAATTGACTATGATCCAAAAAAACCTGGATACTTAAGCAAGATACTTAAATACTTAAAAGTTTTAAAACTGAAGATTGTATGATCAGTTAGGTAATAAGTTGGAAAGCTTCTATACAAAATTTGAGCTAAATTGGTTAAGTTTTGCTGAAGAAAAAACTAACTCCTCCTCCAAATTGTTTGCTGGATCCTGAAATTATGTCCTTACTTTAAAATTTAAAACCATTTCGGTGTGCTGTAATATTTCATTTAATTTGTTAATTTATCTGGAAAAAATGGAAATTTATTTCTAATAAATAAAGTTGAACCGCAAAATTGCTATTTAGTTGATATAAGCAAACGTAAATTCATCCTAAGATAAATTCAAACAACTTCAGGAACAAAGTCAGAAAGTGGATACTGTAGATTTTAGGCGTAAATAGGAATCCGAGTTTTGCATAAACATTCTTTAGGCGTAAGTAGGAATGTGAGTTTTGACAGAAAGAATTAGGCGTAAGTAGGAATTGGAGTTTTGAAAACGATTAGGCCTAAGTAGGATAGGCGTAAGTAGGAGTAAGCAAACGTACTCCATTTTTATTGCACTATGGTTCTGGCCCATTTGTTTGGGTTGATCGATCTAGATTGTATTCATTATTTCTGTATCCACATGTTTCTGCATTTTAGTTGCTGTGTTAATTTTGTGTGGATTTTTCTGTGCTTGTCCGCCATTGGTTAGTAGCTGCCGTTAGCACTGTGCTCTGCTCTTCCCTTTGACTGCATTGAGAAGATGAGTCTTTGGTAAGATTGACTAACGATTCTACAGATTTTCCTACTTGTTACGTTAGACAGGATTACAGTAGATAAGGCTTGCTTGAAATGTTGGAAGTAAACACGTGCAGTTTCACAGTGGCAAAGGTTTGTGAGCATGATCGTTCTTGCCTCGTATGAAACAACCACTGTTAGAAATGACTATTTATTTATGTGATTCGCGGTTTAATAACGTCTTAGGTGTTACGCTACAGCAATCTGCTGATTAGCGAAGTCAGAACACCGTTTTGGGAACGATTGGTAACCGGGTTTTATGCGGTCTCCACGATAGGGTTGTGAATGGTGAAAGACGTTTAAACTTCTATAACCCATCCAATTCGAAGCTAATTCTACTACTACTCAATTATTGAATTGCACAAAAGATAGGTACATGATTTGAGCGAGCTGTGTTTTTTCTGTTTTCTCTGTCTCAGGAAAGTACAATAGTTGAAAGTTAGATTATAGTACACATTGGTCGAGAACTAGTTGATTTTTACGTGGCTGAAATTTTTTTGCATACTTGCTTAAAAATTTGCAGAGCGTTTACCAGAGAGCAATCAGTTTTTATTAAGACAAACTCAAAACCTTGGATTTAAATAGTTTAGTTTGATTAAAGACATCAAAATTTGCAAGAATGTTTGCGGCGAAAGCTGGAACGTTTAAAAGCATTTTGCTTAGCATTTCAGATTGTGAAATTTAGAGTGTGTGCTAATGCTGAGTTGGAGGACTATCACATATGTATAATATAATATATTGCTTATGTCGATCTGAGTAGGGGCAAACGTTTTCTTCTATTTAAAGGATTAACTTAATTACTCTGTCCACTTGAAATCAGCAGGGGTCAATTTCTTTCCAGTTCTACCAATCGTACAGTTCAACTCAGATGCACTGGACAAAATTAAAGAGGGGGTAAATGTTAAAAAGAATGAAATGAATGAAAAACATTGCCAAAAACTGCTGGTACAATAACTTGTTGTAGAGTTACATTTTGCTTTCTAGTATATTAAAAAATATAAGTTTACATTAATGTTACAATTGGTGCTTCTAATAATATTTAAATAGAACATTAAAGTTGAAAGTAGTAAAATTCAAAAGTTATTTGAATTTAACTTAGTTCTCTTTACAAACGGATTAATAATTATTCACATTTTCACAATCTAAATAACTGTTCACTCAATCGATTGATATATAAATAGATTCCTAATAATTTCTAGAAATTTCAAACTGATAAGTGTAATCTCTTTACTGTACATAAATACAAATACAGAAAATTTCATTTACCTAACACTCATCCCCTCTTTATTTCTGTCCAGTGCATCAGAGTTAAACTGTACTATTGGTAGAAATGGAAAGAATTAACCCCTGCTGATTTCAAGTGGACTTAGTCATTAAGTTAATCCTTTAAATAGAGGAAAATGTTTGCCCCTTCTCAGATCGACATATAAAGTATATATTTTAGCAAATAGCTGAGGAATCTCTCCGTCCTGTAAATTTACTGAGAAGCCTTACGCCAAGTAATTTAAAGTCTGACACAAAAATGTGTGTACAAAATCTGTAAGGCCTCCAGTGAACTCAATATACGTCGTAACTCTATAAAACCATATATTTTCGGAATCCTTGCAGCGAGACGAACATTTTTATAAAATTTAAAATTTTTTAAAATTTCAAAAATTTTAAAATATCGGTTTTTCGGGGAATTTTTTCGGACCGATCAAGCTATTCAGCTCATTCTTTCAGAAAAATTTTCCCGTCCGAAGACGCATCGATTGACACAAGAACGAAAAAAATCGGTTGAGAAATAAGCATTTTATTCCAAAATTTCGTTTTTCCATTTCCTTTGATGTTTGCCGCTTTTTGCAACTTTGACTGGTTATTGCTCGCGACTCGCTCAACGGACAATATTTTCGATTAGATTTTCAGGACCGCCTTTCGCCTTTCACCGCTTTCACCTGATATATGTGGTATTTCACATTTTGAATTCGATTTTTTTGAAAAATACCACTTTTGACCAAAAATTTCGGCAAAGCAGATTTAACAAAAGTGAGTACAAATAAGATAATCATAAAATTCAAGCTGAGCTGAATCCAACGATATAAAGCTTTTATTGCTACGACTTATGTAGCGCCAGCAATGAATTTTTAAACAATATCCCTTATTTCAGCTGGTTTTGCTAGTTTACACTGCTTCAGTCAAATCATGGCGGCAACATCAAAGAGAGCCAAAATCCAGCGGAAATAAGGGATAATGTTTAAAACTTCATTGCTGGCGCAATATAAGTCGTAGCAATAAAAGCTCTATATCGTTGGATTCAGCTCATCTTGATTTTTATGATTATCTTATTTGTAATCACTTTTGTTAAATCTGCTTTGCCGAAATTTTTGGTCAAAAAGTGGTATTTTTCAAAAAAATCGACTTTCAAAATTTGAAATACCACATAGATCAGGTGAAAGCGGGCGCCCAGGCGGTCCTGAAAATCTAATAGAAAAAATTTTCCGTTGAGCGAGTCGCGAGTAATAACAAGTCAAAGCTGCAAAAAGCGGCAAACTTCAAAGAAAATGGAAAAACGAATTCTTGGAATAAAATGCTTATTTCTCAACCGATTTTTTTTCGTTCTTGTGTCAATCGATGCGTCTTCGGATGGGAAAATTTTTCTGAAAGAATGAGCTGAATAGCTTGAACGGTCCAAAAAAATTCCCCGAAAACCGATATTTTAAAGTTTTTGAAATTTTAAAAAATTTTAAATTTTATAAAAATGTTCGTCTCGCTGCAAGGATTTCGAAAATATATGGTTTTATGGAGTTACGACGTATATTGAGTTCACTGGAGGCCTTACAGATTTTGTACACACATTCTTGTGTCAGACTTTAGTTGGTTTGTAAAATGACGTAGGCGGACTATTTCCACCTTGCTCACCTCTGTTCATGAGCACACCTATGCTTAGGGTTTATTTGTTTATATATTGTTTCAGGGAACACCAATTGTCTTTGTTGGTGACAGCAACCTAAAGAAGTGTGCCGAATTACTTCCACGCTTCTTCGCCACAGATGTTAGTTATCGGAGTGTTAGCGGGCTAGCTCCGTCTGTGAGCTGCATCGCAGTCCTAAAGTAGTTGTGATCCTGGCAGGCCTTAATGATGCGAGCAACATCAGTGGTAATGGATATCGTTTTGGTGGGCTCGGGCCTCCCTATAGAACAATTCAGACATTTTGTCCATGTTCATTCCCGGGACCCTGAAGCCAGAGTCTGTTGGATCCTTCCTAACTGTGCTGGACTGCGAGCTGTTGGTGCTGTGAAACTGAACTCTACCATTGATTCCCCGAAGGCTGTCGAGGAGCTGGCATCAGCCATCTACAACATGAATGGGCACTTCCACTAGCTGCACAAAGAAGACTGCTACCATTTCAATCATGTTGGTGTGGTGCAGTTAATTGTGTAAATGTGCTATGATTTGAATCTGTCCCACATGTGCTTTCTGGGGTCAGCATCACTGATGGTGATCCTTTCTGGGCATCTGTTTTTTTCCAACTGTATGCGTAATCCCCGCGGTCCAACGTTTCTGTGCTGAACTTTGGTGTGGACCTAGTTTACAGTGTTACACTGAAGTACTACCAGCTGAATGAAGTTGATAGATAGGAGAAAAAAGAAACAGCATCCAAAGAAAACATCGCCTTGTTCAGATTTATGCACTGCTTTGTGCCATACCTAGCAGCTTGCTTTAAGAACAAAAGTGTGAACAAACCGCAGGATTGGCCTGATGTGCTTCAAAAACAGATCAGATCTGCAAATTCGGATGGTCCTGTGTCCCTGTGTGTGGCCTGTGACTCTGATGTATTTGGCTACGTAGGTAGTTGAACATTTTACGGGCCACTGTCAATCAACCTGTCAGTCATGTAGCGTCTCCACTGCTCTGAGGATATCTTGGAGAGCAGAAAGTTGGGGAAAGCTTTGATTGAGGGCATGGCTATGACTGAAACGCCTAAGGATAATGCTTGGTACGCTGTGCATATCCAAGTTCTTGTACAACTCCACCATAGCAGCCATCCTTAACAAAGAAGCAGATGCTCGTTGTAAATTATCTGTGAGCGTCCCTTCTGGCCAGTCTAGTGTATTTTATGTAGCCGATGGCTATATGGGACTGCGTGTGTTCGTGGAAAGCGACGATGCCAACGAAGTCTGCCTGCAGCTGAAGGTCTCTGTACAAAATGGCGCCGCTCCATGGGGAGTTGCCTTGCCAGACCAACTGCCAGAGTCCACTCTACTGTTTTGTGGCAGGCAAAACCTTCAGCGTCTGCTGCAAAAGGTCTGTCATTTAACCCTGTCCTGTCTTTTTCCTGTCCTGCACAGACCATGTTCGACGTGTGCCTCTTCCCTTCCCATGTTGGCGCCTGGACTCAGAAATGGCCTAGAAACACTAGAAATGGCACTGGTGTGCAAGTCCATTCTGAGTATTGTGAAACCGCGTGGTTCCCACTCCCTTCGTAGTTCCGCACGGGCTACCAAGATGACATCCTAGTAGAAGCAATCTTGTAACTGCGTCCTAAGATTCTAAACAGAAACAGAATATTTAATGCTGACCGAAGTCATTACGACGATTCCTTCTCATGATAAAGCCACACTTTTCAAATTACATATGTAACAGTTCTCTGCGAAGAGATCCCAGAACAGTCCGGTTTTCATTCCAGTTATACACATTACAGTGTTCTCAAGTTTAATGGCATTTGCAAAAGCGATTAGAAAGTAGTTCTCTTAAACTCTGCATGTCTTAACCCTATTTTGTGCTAGTCCGAAATGGACGTGCGAAGACGGTGCCGCAACTGTGATGCAATCCGCACAATTTCCATTATGTGCGATGACATTGACATCCTACGTCACAACCAGGCGTGCAGTCAGTGCGGGTATCAATCCGCATTGGTGGTCGCGGTCATTAAAAAATGTGTCCATTGCCAAATCTGCGTCTACGTATCCAGATACACAACTTCTGCTTGAGTCTGAGCCCAAAAACGTTCATATTCATCGCGTTTTTCTTTTCCTGTTTCAAGAAAAACTAAAACTTTGTTCAATCGAAAAAAACTAAGTTGGCGACTGTATAAAATCTCTAAGTCTATGCAGGATTTAGTCAAACATAAACTATGTGGTAGAAAACTTTCTAAATCTTTGAAAAATGATCAACTGAGATTTGAAAACAAATTAGTGCAGAGACAAAATTTAACAGGATTCTATAAGTACGTAAAGCGAGTATTAGGAGGCAATGATACTATATGCTCGCTTAAGACGATGATGGAAACATATTGAAAGATGATGCTGAAAAGGCTGATTGTTTGAACAAAACTTTTGCTGATGTTTTTGTTCGTGACAATGTTATTGTGTTGCCGGTACGTCGTAGATGTAATCTAGAAATGGATGATGTGGCGTTTTGTGGTAATTCGGTTAGAGAAGCTCTTCAAAAGTTGCCTCCAAAAAAGTCTGCTGGAACAGATGGCATTCCTTCTATTTTGTTGAAGAAAACTTGTAGGGAACTCTGAGAACCTTTAGCAAAAATATTTCAAGCTTCTTATGATTCAGGTGAACTTCCGGCGACATGGAAAAATGCTAATATTTGTCCTGTTTATAAAAAAGGATCTCGCCAAAATCCCAAAAACTATCGCCCTGTAAGCTTGACGGTTGTTTGTTGTCGTGTTATGGAAAGTATCTTTAAAAAGGCAATGCTTGTTCATTTGAAGGAGTATAAACTCATATCTACTCATTAGCACGGCTTTCAAGCAAAGAAGTCTACTGTAAGTCAGCTTTTGGAAACTTTAGCCGACATTGTTTGTACGTTTAAGACCGAGGTAACTGTACTGATGTGGTTTACATTGATCTAGAGCGGGCTTTTGATACTGTGAGTCATAGTAAATTAACGCAGAAATTGAAGTGTTACGGTTTTCCAATTAAATTGGTTAACTGGGTTTCTCAATTTCTAGCTAATAGAAAACAAAGGGTGTGCCTGAATGAAAGTGTTTCTGCGTGGGAGGATGTCAAGAGTGGGGCCCCTCAAGGTTCGGTCTTGGGCCCTCTGTTATTTTTAATTTTTATAAACGATCTGCCTGAATGTGTAAGAAACTCTAGTATTAAATTGTTTGCGGATGACGCCAAAGTTTATAGATCGGTGCAAAATATAAATTGCCAGTTAATGCTTCAAGACGATCTTGATTCTATAGCACGTTGGTGTACTGATTGGCAGCTAACTATATCGGTTGTTAAGTGTATGGTTATGCGCATTTATCCTTTTGGGGGAAACGCAAGTAATTTTTTGTTACCTCAAATATGTGTTAGATGGAACTGAACTGACTGTTGTAAATAGTGCTACTGATTTGGGGGTAGTTATGGATGACCGTTTAGATTTTGCCTTACATGTCGCGAAAATTCGGTCTAAAGCTTCTAAAAGAGCTGGTTTGATCTTTAGAGTCTTCAAATGTAAAAATCACAAATTTTTAGTTAAAATGTTTACTACATTATGTTCGACCAATTTTGGAATATGCAACTGAAATTTGGAGTCCTCGCTTTTTGAAAGATATTAGATCGATTGAGGCAGTGCAAAGATCCTTTACTAAGAGAATTACAGGTTTAGCAAATATGTCTTATTTACTATGAAATATGAAAGACTTGAATTTTTAGGGTCAGATACTTTGGAACTACGTAGACTAGTAGCTGATTTGTGTTGTCTTCATAAAATTGTGCATAATCAGTTTGGCGTTGCTTTTGAAACTTTGTTTCATTATGGAAACAGTGCTGGTACCAGATCACATTTCCTTAGCTTAAGGCCGGAAAGGGTATTGCGGGCGCATACTGGTTATTTTTTCCATTATAGAGTTTGTAATGTTTGGAACAATTTACCAGAAGAAATTGTCAGTATTTCAGCAGTTGACTCATTTAAAAGGAAGATAAGCGAAAATAAACAACTGTTAGTACCATTTCTTCGGGGGTGACTCAAGCGGTTTTAAAGGGTTAAAATTAATATTTTACTGATATTGAAAGTAGGGTGTGCCAAGACAGTTTTCTTAAACTGATGCACACCTGCAACCAACCCATTTAATAAGAATATAATTAATGGTGAAAAACTTTGTTTATGCATATATATACGTAATTATTGTGTGTAGGGACCCACCAGTGGAATTGTAACACTGTGCCCCGTTTTAGCGTATCTGTATGTGATTTGAAAGTTAATATAACTCCCAGGGAGGGTGAATGAAATGAATTGGTATGCTACAGCCTCCCCGCACAGTCTGGGTCCCACGAATATCTTGCATATGAGCATTGATTGGCAAAAATGATTTGAAAAGTCTGGACGCAGATATTCGTAGCTTGTGCGGTATAGATCCTATCAAGAGTACATAATACATAAGAGTATGACAGCAGTCATACTCTATGTATTATAAGCGTGACACATCCTCTGCACGCTAACGGCTGACCCCCCCCCCCCCCGCAAATTGACCCTTCACTTAAAAAATCGGCCGCTATGCATGTGTTCTAAAGCTCGAAACAGACACAAAACTCGCGCACGTAGTGCTTGTGTTTTCGAGCTTTACGACAGAAGCATAGAGCGAATGAGCGTACCCCCGTTTCGACTGGGTACCAATTTGCGGGAAGGGTCACTGGGGTCCAATTTGCGGGGGGTCAGTCATTAGCGTGCAGAGGCTGCGTCAAGTTGATAATACATAGAGTATGCCAGCTGTCATATTCTTATGTATCATGTACTCTTGATCCTATCAAGTTAGTTCTGGGTATGTAGGCGAGATGTAGCATACCTGTACGCTAGGGGAACAGCTTTTATTGAAAAACTGTATTACAATTTTTCATAAAGTTAAGCTCAAATTGGATTTGACTTTAGTGTAAAGATTTATCCGATACTTTTTTGGCAAAATGCTTTGAAATTCTGTATATATACGAATGTATCGTACGGATATATACATAAATTTCTTTCTATCGTGAAAAAAAAATTTTTTCCAATATTAAAGCTTAGAAACATTTTGTATCGGTAGCAATGATGCGTACATTATATGTACATATATATACATTCTAAAATGTGTTAAATTCAAAGAAAGGATATATATATAATTGTTTCTATTTCGCTTAGGTTTCGATCAATAGCTGGGGATTGCACTTGTTTGAGGGGCAACTGAGCAGCTATTACGTACTTTCATGTATGTACGTACGCATATATATATAAGTACCTGTATTTATATATAAGATATGAATGCTTTAATATATATGAAGTACTGAAGTAGCCTGTCTAGTCTCGCTTTTGTGAGTAGTAGGGATCAGGGGCGAACAGGTGCAATCCCTGAGGTGGGTCCACAGTACCGAGGCAAACGTGAGCATATATGTATAAACATATATTCATTGAAGGTTTGCGTACTGTGGGGCGGTTGTTCATTTCATTCCATTTTCCATTTCCATTTCAAAAACGAACATAAAGATAATTAAAGTTGAAGGTTAGAAAATTTAAAACAAGTAAAATGGACCATGATGAAATAAGCATCTATTGTCCTGAGATAAACAAGTCGGCTCCAAAAGGGGCAATATTCCTTCGTTGGCCTGTACGAATTTTATTAGGAAATGTTAAAAATCGTTTATAATATACCATAATTGTTTCTATTTTCTGTAGTCACAACTCACAAACAGCGAGTGAGACTACATATTCAAATGGTTACTTTTCCAGAATTCGCTTGCTGATAGTTAAACAGCATCTACTTAATTATTAAGGTACTTGTTAAGTAGCTCACGTAACCAACCATTAACGGCAGATGAGAATATATAAATGAGTTGTCCATTTTAAGTAATTAGCGTCACCCTATTACAGTAAAAACTGCATCTCGTCCATTTCCAATTTTTTCTCAACATTCTATGCAAAGAAATATTTTCGTATAAAGATCGTAATATCGCATGGGGTATTGTTATTTCTGTAGCAATGGTCAAGTAAAACATTTTTCAGTTAAGTTGACCTGAAATTTTACCACTTTTGTCCTTAATGCGCCAAAGTGAGCTCCCAAGCTGCACTGATGCGACCAAATATGTGCAACCGTTTAGGTTGCTGGCAGATGAGAACTGCGAGAAGACTGAAAATTCCGTCGTTTCAATAGCTGCTAACCTAATTTGCATAAATTTTTTTATGAGGGCTCGGCACCGTTTAGGCTCCACGTGAGGCCTGTCAGGTGTTTCTCTCCGCTGACCGCAAAACGGACAAGAGGCGGAGAGAAGAAGACTACGGATAGAAAACATAGTCCCCAAGTCAAGCCGGCGTACGGTTATTGCAGTCTCGCACAGGGCAACCAGTCTTGTTCTTTCCAAGACAAGCTGCCCCCTGCATACCTGTAGAGACTAAGTTGGCTGAAATCTAGAAGTGCCAACTTGGAAGGCATTTGGGTTAAAAACTCTGGCTGCAGAAAAGGGTCGGAGGGAGGCCAAGTCTCAAATAGGAAAGAAAGGAAATGTCCGCTGCTGTCAGGACAAAGCTTAATCTAAGATAATTTCATTAAATACTAACTCCATTTATCTCAAGATGCAGCAACAGGAAGAGAAGGACCTTTTCCACCTGCCACACCTATTACTGATCTGCGATAAACTCTAGTTAGCAAACTCTTTCAACCTAAATTTAAATTAAAGCTAATAACTGTAATGTGGTGAAAACTTAGCGTATGACATTCCAATGATATCATTGAACCAACGCCCTGAATGAAAAAAGGCAGCCGTATTCGAGCTGTGTCGTTGATAGAGGAAGAAAATTAGTTCCAGGAGGAGAGATGGCCGTGATCTGCAGACATATCTTTGAGATCATTGAAATATTTGAGATGGAGATCTTGAGATGCGAGGTCATTTATTACTGAGGAGATTGACCAGCGATTGATGGGAGGCATAAAGGTAGGAATTGACCAGAAAAACAAAAAACCAGACGAGATCAAATGGTTTAGAGATCAAGCGCAGAGAGATCAATCCGTAGTATATTAGATCATTTGGCATGGAGTATACAAATAAGGCGAGGTCAGGAGAAAAATAATTGCATGTATATGCATTGAAGTTCTTCTATTTAATTTTATTATCGCGCCATGCTCCTGCAAAGTATAGGAGCGGATCGACTGATTTGCATAAATTAACTTCCCCAAAAAAGTGCCCTATACTAGCCCTGTGCTGAAGATAGGGCCTCGTCGTAGTAAAATAGAGAAAACACACACTAAACATAGCCAAGCTCGATTCTATACATTCCTGCTCCAGCAGGACTAAAAAGGGAAAGTAGCGATGAGATTGAAACGGTAGAAGTGTTGTTCAAGTTAGCGCTTTTTTAAAATCTCCATTCTGAAATCTATTTTTTCCGAGCAATTTTGAAAGCACAGTTTTGAAAGCTAATCTCTGCGTCTTTTGTGCACTAACTACCTGCTTGAGTTCTTTAAACCTCGATTCATTTCCATATTCCATTTTTTACTGGCAGCTCCTAGAGAGATGAGATTGCCACCATTCGATAGACATTTAATTGCTCTACATTTCGAACGAGAGCATTGAAGGGTCTCTGATGCATTCAGAAAAGGTTAGGAGCCGTCAAATTCAGGCAAAGTAGGAATTTTTTAGGTATCGTTTTAAGCATTGCGAGCGCAACGGTGAGCATTTTGGCTCCTCAGACGGACGGCCACGGACCGAATCACCGTATCAACAGACAATTTTTTCGTTTCTCGCTTGGGCATAAAAGAGACAATTACTTTACATAAGCAATTAAGGGGGATCCACTTTTGGTGTCATTTTTATACTTTCTCCGATGTCGCCGATTTTTACATATTTTATGGTCTACAATTGTAAATTTTAACGAGTTTCTAAAAATAAAGTAGCAACTCTCGGGTCTTATGGTTGTGAGTAATTTGACCTCAAAGTTGAGGTCTTCATTGCATGAGTTAGCCATATTAAGAAATGGAAAGTTGTCATTTTTCATCTGCGCCAGAGAAATCTCAAAAATGGGAAAATAGATACGTCCAAACTTTAAATCATATTATTGACATTTGGCATTGCCAAACCGAGACCGAGACTGACCAAGTCTCGTTTTTGGGTGAGACCGAGACAGACACTCAAAATTCTACGCTTAAACTTAGTTTCTTGCAGTTTTTGAAACTTAGGCTCGGTATTAGGGGCTTTAAACATAAATATATGCACATAACACTTAAACATAACGTTTCCGCATCAACATAGTTTTCAAAACATTGCTTTAAATTTCTATTCCGCTGGAGCCGAATATATTCCCCGGGTTTATTGTATGTAATGCATATATGTTGTTGAAATTCTCAAATGCCTTCTCTATCTTTAACACATGGGCTAGTATTTGTATTTTTAGAGTCAACCAAAATTAATAAAAGCAGCGGTGTCAGCTTTTGGAAAAATTGTGTCGAAATATGTTCCTGAAGTGTCATTGAGTTCTATGGTATAAATCTTCTGAAATTAAGCAATACGCCCTGGCATTATTTGTAAGTCAAATACTCCGCAACCGTTTATCGATTACTAAACGTTCACAGACAAAATTCAGTAATAACTGGCAGAATCGCATAAATGACATTGAGATTAGCAGACCACTACTAGGTATTGACACACTGGTAAATGAAGATTGGTTAGCTAATTTGCAGCTGATCTTGGCCCAATTTTAGTTTTGAATTTAGCTTTGTGAAACCATGGTATTGCAATTGACCTGAAAAACCTTTGCAACAGAAGTTGAAAAGGTGCAGTGGTTAAGACATTCGGCTAGCACCGCAAAAGCCCGAGTTCGATTCGCAGTTGGATAAGGTTTTTTAATGTTATAAAAAGGTTATGTCTGAGAAAGAAGATACATTTTGAAAGTAATATCTAGTGTATGTTTCTCTTGCAGACTATTTCTGGAGAATAGATGGCGGACTATAGTTGGTCGAAAAATCTGTATTCGGAAATCTTTTGTTTATGATATCTCAATAACTCAACAGCGGAATACTGCCCCTTTTAGGGGTGATCTCGTTTTGCTGAAATTTGATGTTTTCGAAAAATTTCCGGCCTCGGTCCAAAAGGGCGAGACCGAGACTCCCAACCCTGGAGCTTTTGTCATTTACAGGTAATTGCCTCTGCAGTTTTGCACGATTCCATCAGAAACGATGAGTAGCGAATAGCTTCACTTTCAGTCTCAGTCGGAAGCCTAACAAGGTTTCAGTGTCAGATCTCTAACCAAACTAATTTCAGTTTCAGTGACTGAAACATCACTAGTTATATTCAGACAAATTTAATTTAATTTTAACAAGTCTGACTTCAATCTTATACATGCAACGTCCTCAACGACACGACTATAGTTACGACACGACGATACGACACGACACGACATGACATAGATAGTTACACCAAATTTCAAAAACTTACTTCTGCTTAGCGGATTTTTCATAGAAGGTCACAAACCGGGGAGCTTCCAAAGAGGGCATTCGACAACAATGACTATGTCCTTGTAGTCGGTACCAACTTGTACTGCTACCCACTCTCGCGTCTGTTTTCCGTGAAATCCTTGCCAGGACTCCGTGATTGCTTTCCCAACAGGGGTTCCATGGGGAGGTCGCCGATTCCAAGTTACACTAGTGTTAGGAATCATCCACCGGAGGGACGGCATAGCGAATCGGCCGGATATCACGATGCAAACCGCATCCATTGGTTCAGGGACACCCTCCGTTAGGATTACCACGTAGGAGGTAAATGCCGCACCATTTTCCATTATCCATATGGCTCTCAGTGCCTCTTGGGCAAGCAGGAGGTATGACTCACGGTTTTCGGACTCAAAAGCCTCCCCATGTTTCCAGAAATGATGTCCCAGAGAATCTCTGAAGACGAAACCACCGTCTATGGTGGGCAATGAAGTCCATTGGAGGTTGCCGCCGACCAATGCCAGAAGGATTTGGTTCTTCTGTTGCTCAAACATCCTATCCAGGCTTTCATGCACAGCGTCCTTGTTAACTAAAATAATGCAATTATAGGTTAACATTGACTCGTTATAAACTTCGCTTTTACTCTTTTTTACTTCAAAATGGTCAAAGTTTCTAGTAATGTTCACAAAAAATCACCCCGAAAATTCACAAAAAATCACCCACCTAGACGGCTAATAGCAAGCTGCAGCAGGAAAATTTTTTGCATGGCAATGGGTCCGTCATGTTCAACTCGCCGTGGAATGTAGAGGGAGTCCGGACTAGCAATGATTAGTCTCAGACACTTCTGAGAACTAAGGTTTTTGTTAGTCTCAGACAGTTCTGAGACTAATTTTTGTCAGCACAAATTTCTGAAAAAATAGTCTCGACAAATGCTAATTTGTCTGGGACACTTCTGAGACTAAACGTTTTTAGCTTCAGATACTTCTGAGGCTAATTTTTATTAGTCTCAGGCACTTCTGAGACTAAGTGTTTTCTAGACAACTCTTGTATGAGACTAAACATTTTGTTCAATTCATGTCTGGACTAAACTTTGTCAGGACAAAAGAAATTGTCTGGACTAATATTATAATTGAAATTTAATCTAAAGACTAAAGGGGACCCTCACCAATTTCGCTCAAATTGTGTCCATTGATACTTCCTAGGGCCCCACACAATCCATTGTAATTTGAGGCTACACCCCTCCTTGTAACTGGACTGCAACTTCCTTTCATTCGAACATACTCAAATATCGGATATTACGATTCGAACCACACCACTACCCTGTTGTAAATTATAATTCTACATCTCCTCCAAGAAATCATAACTACGCTTCCACAACATGTTTACGTTCCCAAACATCCTTAATAATTCTTAAGCCGTACATCATCAGCGAGATGCCCACTGTTTTATACTTTCCCTAATACATTACTAAAACTATAATTGCACTATCACTATATGCACCTAGCCACTATTAATCAACTTACCCACTATTTACTTCTAATTGTCTCATGTGGAAAATGCTGACCTCACCTATTGAATGACACCACTCACCTTATACACTCAGCGTTATACTTACTCACTTCTCTTACTTGTATCCACCTTGAAATCGTTCCTTTATACAATTCTTGCACTATTAAAGAGATGGATTATGACTCTCTATACTCTGGTCTCATATAGGAGCATACATTAACAAGCGTACCAATTCCTGAGGGGTCCTGTACCTGTTTTAGCCCAAATTTTACCTGCCCTTGTACCTTATCTCAATTTTGGGGCAAGGGTCCTAGCTGAAAATTAACTAGAACAACTGCAATTTTTGCAAATTTTGAGCGAATTTAGCGCTAAATTAGCTATTTTACAGCCATTGTAGAGCAAAATAAGCAGTTTTTATGGATTTTGTGGAAATTTTCCGGAAATTTTAAAAATTAGAGCTATTTTTGGCTAAAAGTTCCATTAATTTTCAGTTTGTCCTGCCTTTCCTGGCACTGTCCCTTGTCCCTTGGCTCTGATTTTGCTAGCCCTTGTACCGAACCTCCAATTTTTGAGGGGTCCCGTACCCACCCCCCCCAAACCCCCATGTTAAAGTGTGTATAGGAGGCTGGCCCAATCAGTAGAATTAAAAACATTTTATATTTTGTGGTCGGTATAATGACAAAGTTGTTCGCGCCAACGTCTTTCATCACCAAACTTCACCACTTTGGATGACTTTGATTTTGACCCATACCCACAGGGTGATGGGTCCACTTTATGTAGGTGGAATATAACAAAACTTGATCGTCACTCCAAGGTATTTCATTTGATGCCAAACTTGATTACTTTTGAAGACCATATTTTTTGTTCTTACCGTACCCTTGGAGGTGGACCCCCACCCACCGGGCGAAGGGTCCACTTTTTGTGGGTTGTATAATGACAACAGTTGTTTGTCTCATCAAGAGCATTCAGGCTTTCTTGCTACCGTTTGGGCCTAGCGATTCTTAAAGGGGATAATGAAGGACTTTAGATCCACCAGTAGCCGAGGTCCAGATGGGCTGGCTTGCTGCTCCACCCCGATTTCATCCAAAGACGCCAGATATACTCCTATATTACTTGCCTACTGTTCCGTGGAAAAGGATAATTCCTTCTTCCCCGGTGACGACAGCTACTGGGTTGGCTGAACAGGGGGCTGTGGTTGTGACTGCCGAGGCTAACAACATGGATTGAATAGAGACTTCTGGATCAGCCTAAAATCAGAAATAACAGTCAACTTGACACTCAAGTATTGCATGCTCTTTAGTAGTGATAACGACAGAACTGAGTGTATAGAACAACACTAAACGACCTTAAATTTTTAATGCACTGTAATGTATTAAAAAGCAGTATAGGGCCAGCACCTATGCAGTAGCAACCACATAGACATCTGTAGATAAAATAAGATTGATTTTGGCAGGAGGCCGCCAAAAAATTCTACGTTTTCCTGTTATTTTTTCAAAATTTGGCCCAAAACAAAAAACAGGATTTGAGGCAATTAAAACATTTAATTTTAGTTAATTGTTAACCGAATCCTTAACAATGAGGACTCCGACGGGTGATACTCCCTCCAAGCACATTTATGGCAAATAACAGATTAGGAATTTAAAGCTGTTTTAATAGCCGAAAGTAAATTTCTGCTTCCCTTTAGGGGATGAAGGTCGGTGACGTTGCTATGAAGGTGGCACTGCCATCAATCTCAAAGGTTGGCTGAAGGCCGGTGCTAGTGGGCTCACTCAACCGGAGGCCTCGTTCGGGTTGGAAAAGGAGGGACTGGAACAGGAAGCGATGGAAGAAAAGAAGTGGAAGAGGCTGGATGTTGTTGCTGCTGGCTTTGACTGACTCAGTGGCGGGGAGAAGCTGGCTGTAGTGGTCCGGCCGGACTGGTGGGCTCACTGAACCAGAGGGCTTCGTCGTGTTCGAAAAGGACGCGCTACAGAAAGAATGACCATCTGAAGAGGACGAGATGTGGGCTGGCTGGCTGGCTGGAAATTCCTGGCTGAGGCTGGGAGTGGCAGGCTGGTGGATTGCTGCAGAGTTGAATTCTGGGAGCAGGCTGGCATACTCTCTGAATCAGAATGCTCCGCTGAAACGGTTTTAGGAAAACAAAGAAATAGGAGAAGTGGAGAAGTCTAGCTAGCTTTGGCTGGCTAACTGGCTGGGAGAAGCCTTGCGCTCGCAGGGGCTGGCCGGATCTCAAACAAGATAATAAATTGGCACAATAGAGAACACCCTGAAATCGGAATCGCATACAGTTTATGCCAAATTAAGTATACAAAGCATTGCAAAAATACATAGAATAAAAATAAATATAAACATAGAAATCAGAAATAAAACAAGTTACCCTCTGAGGGCTGGACCGTTGAGGGGACTGACATCCCCTAAAACAATTAGCAAAAACAACTATTGTTTTCATACTAGACATAAAATTATGTGTATGCATAAAACGATAGTGCGAAATCGCAGAATTGGCTTCAAAGATGCAATGTTAAGACTGGTACTATTGTATTTAAACAACCTAGAAATCGTACTTTTGTCTATTATAATTGGAAAGCCGGAAAGTTTAAATCTGCAAAAATTAGAAAAACAAAAACAGCCCAAATAAACGGAAAGCTCTGATCTAGAAAAGTAGCTAAAGTGAGAAAGCGGTGTAACCCACCCAAACGCTGGTCAAAACATTTACAACAAAATTTGTCCAATGTGCTCCTACCATTCCAACAGAACCGAACCTGAATCATGGATTCTAGAGCTTTACGATGTGTTTGAGTTGTTACTGTAGTCGAAACTGAGTAAAAGCGTTTTCGGGAAATTAATGAGTTCAAGCCAGACAGCGGTCACTCTCAAAGTTGTTGATGTTCTCCAAATGCAAAAGTTATACATTCCAACACATTCAACTCAAATGTTGACGAAGCAAAAAGGGATCTCTTGAACTTTATGACCACAAGGTGTCAACATGGTCCACTTTAAAGTTAGTTAGTGATTGCTAGGATCAAGAGTACATAATAGATAAGAGTGTGACAGCTCGCAAGCTCTCTGTTATCAGCTGCAGGTACATGCTCTGCACGCTAACGGCTGACCCCCCCCCCACAAACGTGTATGCTCACTTCAAACGAATTTGGCCGCTATCTTAGCGTTCTAAAGCTCGAAGCAGACACAAATTAGACGCTCGCAGGCGTTGTGTTTTCGAGCTTTAACACGTAAAGATACGGCGAGTGAACGTACAGAAACCTGTACTGGGTACTGATTTGTGGGGGGGGGTCACTAGGTACACGTTTGTGTATGGGGTCAGCCGTTAGCGTGCAGAGCATGTACCTGCAGCTGATAACATAGAAGCTGCCAGCTGTCATACTCTTATCTATTATGTACTCTTGCTACGATGAATATTATTCGTTATTATTTATATCATTCGAATGTTCTAAATCTGCTCTATTCAACGGTATAAATAGTTTGTTTTTATCTTGCACTACGAAAAAATTAAGTTAGCAAATGTTAGTAAAATTTGAAAATTTACAAATTTTCATTTCCTTTTTAAAATTAACTTATTAATGAAATAACATACGACGAAATGCTTTATATTATCGGATAGAGCATGTTAAGAGCTTTCGAATGATGTCAATATCAGTTAATAATGGTTATCGTAGCAATCAGTAACTAAGTTCAAAGGAGACCTTGTTGAGTCCTTGTGGTCATAAAGTTCAAGAGATCCGCAAAAAGTTTGGTTTGGTAATTAATGGGCGCTGTCATTTGCCTGGCGTGTCAGTTACTTCTTCATACAAACAGAACATAACGCGCAGACGTTAACATTTTTGAAAGCGTGACATCTACTACATCTTACTATTAATTCCATCCTGAAAAATTAACAATGAAGCCATTAAAATTGCAACTATGCATCGGCCAGAAAATGAATTCCCCTTAGGCTAAACGATATTTATAGCATAGACTTTATCGCAATGTAAAGTTCCAAAATTAATTGCAAAGCAGGGCACGTATTGATTTAACTATCAACTAACTAAACTGCATCTCTCCAGTACTGGTACAGAACTAATTACTTTGTCAAAATCCTTTATTCAGTACAATGTGCGAAAACATAGGCTCTATACAGTAGGCTTGTAAAGACGCTCCAAAAAACTCAACAAATAAATGATTAGACTAAATTGACAGTAGAATATGATTGTTAAAAATTTTAATTTTCCTCAAGCTTATGCAAATTAGTAAATGATTAGGTGTAATGATGAAATGATGAAACAGGTATACAATGATATCACTAAAACTGCATCAAACTGACACTAAATTTATTTCAAAAGCTGGGCAGAGACTGCACTCCGGTAGATATTTGCTGAGATTTGTTGAAATTGGCAATTGAAAATTGGTAATCGGCAATCGCTGCTCCTAACACGTTTTTTCCTTTAACGGCTTGCTTTAATGAAATGTTCAGCTAATAATTTACAATGCTTACCTCTGCTACTGTAGAACACAGCTTTTTGCAGAGAATCAGTCACAGGAGAAAACAATTTTAGTTAAGCTTTAACCTAACCTAAGCCTCAGTTATTCCGAACACCAAAGCTAAGTGGTACTGGCATTAGCTTAGTATTGGTATTGGTAATAATAATAATAATAATAATAATAATAATAATAATAATAATAATAATAATAATAATAATAATAATAATAATAATAATAATAATAATAATAATAATAATAATAATAATAATAATAATAATAATAATAATAATAATAATAATAATATTAATAATAATAATAATAATAATAATAATAATGATGATCACGGGCACTGAATGTCAGTGCCACAATGTCAGTCACTACCCTACTCGCAGCGCCAGATGTAGCGCTGAGCTACCATTATAACTGCGAGGCCGGAAATTGAACCCATGATTCGTTTAATAATGATTAAAATACCACAAAGTCCACAATGACAGCAACCTGAATCAAATGGGTTAAAACCCAATATGGGTTTTAACCCAACAATATATTAGCATTGAGAATGTAATGCAATCAAACAAACAACTTTAGATAGCTGGACCGTTTGGAAATTTGGAAATTCTCATCAAAATACTTTTAAACTGCTGAGCCTTTGCTAACCATTTGGAAATTTCCCTCAAGATACTAGCAGAATTTTAACTGTATTTTAGGATTATTTATAAACCACAAAGTTACTCAAAATGGTTTCAGAATGCTACTAGAAAAATGTTTATAATCAATGACCTAATGACCAACAAGACCATGACAAACAAGCCTAATGACTAATATGGCCTAGTCTAGACAGAGAATTTTAAGTAAGCAGATGTTACAGACGAAAAATTGCATTCATTGCGTTAATGCGCTAGACAAGCAGAGAAGCTGAAGTAACAGGCATGCAAAAATAAAATAGAAGCTGTATTCTTCAAAGTGCGGTGATTTGTGCATAAATTTAGCTTATATAAAATTAACTAATCGGACATTTTGTATTTATTATCCTAGCCCCCACCATTGATGTACACACTATGACTTAATTCCCTTTTTGAAGCAGAATTCTAAATTAATTTCCACTATAGCAGGAGTCTAGCCCTTACACTCTTAGCAGAATTCTAAATGACTATTTTCAATAATAACCCTCTCAAATCCCCTATGAGATACATCTGGCGATATCTGACACACTTCATGTGAAATATTTTCAAACTGGTACGTATGTGGATATGTGAATCTGAAATATGCAGTTTAGTTCATACTGGCTACAATAGACTATGCAAAAGTACATCACAGAAAGTTACAATCAATAATACAGTATTTATAGAAGATTATCACAAATTAATTAAATGTTAAGCTTTTCTTGCAGCCTATCCGGATCTTGATGTTGCTTGCTTTCCCTGTCGCTGGGCGGTTACATAGGAAAAGACGCACAGAATGGCATAGCAGATTTGATCTGCCTGAAAAAATGAAAATAAAAAATAAAAATAAAACTATTGAAAATGTAACAAAAATATACGTATAGTATATTAATACATACAAATATCATACAAAAATATGTAAAAATACACGACTATAGTTACGACACGACACGACATAGCTAGTTACACCAAATTTCAAAAACTTACTTTTGCTTAGCGGATTTTTCATAGGTCACAAACCGGGGAGCTTCCAATAGAGGGCATTCGACTACAATGACTATGTCCTTGTAGTCGGTACCAACTTGGACTGCTACCCACTCTCACGTCTGTTTTCCGTGAAATCCTTGCCAGGACTCCGTGATTGATTTCCCAACAGGGGTTCCATGGGGAGGTCGCCGATTCCAAGTTACATTAGTGTTAGGAATCATCCACCGGAGGGACGGCATAGCGAATCGGCCGGATATCACGATGCATCCATTGGTTCAGGGACACCCTCCGTTAGGGTTACCACTTAGGAGGTAAATGCCACACCATTTTCCATTGTCCAGAGGGCTCTCAGTGCCTCTTGAGCAAGCAGGAGGTATGACTCACGGTTTTCGGACTCAAAACCTCCCCATGTTTCCAGAAGTGATGTCCCAGAGAATCTCTGAAGACGAAACCACCGTCTATGGTGGGCAATGAAGTCGATTGGAGGTTGCCCCCGACTAATGCCAGAAGGATTTGGTTCTTCTGTTGCTCAAACATCCTATCCAGGCTTTCATGGACAGCATCTTTGTTAACTAAAATAATGCAGCTATGGGTTAAGATTGACGCGTTATAAACTTCGCTTTTGCTCTTTTTTACTTCAAAATGGTCAAAGTTTCTAGTAATGTTCAAAAAAGGTTATGTCTGAGAAAGAAGATATATATACAGATATGTTTCCCCATTAGATCAGGTATTGGTATATAATTCATAAGGAAGATCCTGAACTCTGAACTTTAGTTGAGCTATTTATAGAACGTGGACTGTGAAGACTTTACAGAATCTTAGCAACACCAAAACTTTAGGACGTTTTGAAAGAAATATCTAGTGTATGTTTTTTGCAGACTATTTCTGGAGAGTAGATGGCGGACAAAGTTGGTCGAAAAATCTGTATTCGGAAATCTTTTGTTTATGATATCTCAATAACTCAACAGCGGAATAATGCCCCTTTTAGGGGTGATCTTGTTTTGCTAAAATTTGATGTTTTCGAAAAATTTCCGGTCTCGGTCCAAAAGGGCGAGACCGAGACTCCCAACCCTGGAGCTTTTGTCATTTACAGGTAATTGCCTCTGCAGTCTGCAAGCTTCCATCAGAAACGATGAGTAGTGAATAGCTTCACTTTCACATTCAGTCTCAGTCGGCAGCCTAACAAAGTTTCAATGTCAGTTTCAGTGTCAGATCTCTTCCCAAACTAGTTTCAGTTTCAGTTTCAGTAACTGAAACATCACTAGTTATATTCAGACAAATTTAATTTAATTTTAACAAGTCTGACTTCAATCTCATAAAACATGCAACGTCCTCAACAACACGACTATAGTTACGACACGACACGACATAGCTAGTTACACCAAATTTCAAAAACTTACTTTTGCTTAGCGGATTTTTCATAGGTCACAAACCGGGGAGCTTCCAATAGAGGGCATTCGACTACAATGACTATGTCCTTGTAGTCGGTACCAACTTGGACTGCTACCCACTCTCACGTCTGTTTTCCGTGAAATCCTTGCCAGGACTCCGTGATTGATTTCCCAACAGGAGTTCCATGGGGAGGTCGCCGATTCCAAGTTACATTAGTGTTAGGAATCATCCACCGGAGGGACGGCATAGCGAATCGGCCGGATATCACGATGCATCCATTGGTTCAGGGACACCCTCCGTTAGGGTTACCACGTAGGAGGTAAATGCCACACCATTTTCCATTGTCCAGAGGGCTCTCAGTGCCTCTTGAGCAAGCAGGAGGTATGACTCACGGTTTTCGGACTCAAAACCTCCCCATGTTTCCAGAAGTGATGTCCCAGAGAATCTCTGAAGACGAAACCACCGTCTATGGTGGGCAATGAAGTCGATTGGAGGTTGCCCCCGACTAATGCCAGAAGGATTTGGTTCTTCTGTTGCTCAAACATCCTATCCAGGCTTTCATGGACAGCATCTTTGTTAACTAAAATAATGCAACTATGGGTTAAGATTGACGCGTTATAAACTTCGCTTTTACTCTTTTTTACTTCAAAATGGTCAAAGTTTCTAGTAATGTTCAAAAAAGGTTATGTCTGAGAAAGAAGATATATATACAGATATGTTTCCCCATTAGATCAGGTATTGGTATATAATTCATAAGGAAGATCCTGAACTCTGAACTTTAGTTGAGCTATTTATAGAACGTGGACTGTGATGACTTTACAGAATCTTAGCAACACCAAAACTTTAGGACGTTTTGAAAGAAATATCTAGTGTATGTTTTTTGCAGACTATTTCTGGAGAATAGATGGCGGACAAAGTTGGTCGAAAAATCTGTATTCGGAAATCTTTTGTTTATGATATCTCAATAACTCAACAGCGGAATAATGCCCCTTTTAGGGGTGATCTTGTTTTGCTAAAATTTGATGTTTTCGAAAAATTTCCGGTCTCGGTCCAAAAGGGCGAGACCGAGACTCCCAACCCTGGAGCTTTTGTCATTTACAGGTAATTGCCTCTGTAGTCTGCAAGCTTCCATCAGAAACGATGAGTAGTGAATAGCTTCACTTTCACATTCAGTCTCAGTCGGCAGCCTAACAAAGTTTCAATGTCAGTTTCAGTGTCAGATCTCTTCCCAAACTAGTTTCAGTTTCAGTTTCAGTAACTGAAACATCACTAGTTATATTCAGACAAATTTAATTTAATTTTAACAAGTCTGACTTCAATCTCATAAAACATGCAACGTCCTCAACAACACGACTATAGTTACGACACGACACGACATAGCTAGTTACACCAAATTTCAAAAACTTACTTTTGCTTAGCGGATTTTTCATAGGTCACAAACCGGGGAGCTTCCAATAGAGGGCATTCGACTACAATGACTATGTCCTTGTAGTCGGTACCAACTTGGACTGCTACCCACTCTCACGTCTGTTTTCCGTGAAATCCTTGCCAGGACTCCGTGATTGATTTCCCAACAGGGGTTCCATGGGGAGGTCGCCGATTCCAAGTTACATTAGTGTTAGGAATCATCCACCGGAGGGACGGCATAGCGAATCGGCCGGATATCACGATGCATCCATTGGTTCAGAGACACCCTCCGTTAGGGTTACCACGTAGGAGGTAAATGCCACACCATTTTCCATTGTCCAGAGGGCTCTCAGTGCCTCTTGAGCAAGCAGGAGGTATGACTCACTGTTTTCGGACTCAAAACCTCCCCATGTTTCCAGAAGTGATGTCCCAGAGAATCTCTGAAGACGAAACCACCGTCTATGGTGGGCAATGAAGTCGATTGGAGGTTGCCCCCGACTAATGCCAGAAGGATTTGGTTCTTCTGTTGCTCAAACATCCTATCCAGGCTTTCATGGACAGCATCTTTGTTAACTAAAATAATGCAACTATGGGTTAAGATTGACGCGTTATAAACTTCGCTTTTACTCTTTTTTACTTCAAAATGGTCAAAGTTTCTAGTAATGTTCAAAAAAGGTTATGTCTGAGAAAGAAGATATATATACAGATATGTTTCCCCATTAGATCAGGTATTGGTATATAATTCATAAGGAAGATCCTGAACTCTGAACTTTAGTTGAGCTATTTATAGATCGTGGACTGTGATGACTTTACAGAATCTTAGCAACACCAAAACTTTAGGACGTTTTGAAAGAAATATCTAGTGTATGTTTTTCTTGCAGACTATTTCTGGAGAATAGATGGCGGACAAAGTTTGTCGAAAAATCTGTATTCGGAAATCTTTTGTTTATGATATCTCAATAACTCAACAGCGGAATAATGCCCCTTTTAGGGGTGATCTTGTTTTGCTAAAATTTGATGTTTTCGAAAAATTTCCGGTCTCGGTCCAAAAGGGCGAGACCGAGACTCCCAACCCTGGAGCTTTTGTCATTTACAGGTAATTGCCTCTGTAGTCTGCAAGCTTCCATCAGAAACGATGAGTAGTGAATAGCTTCACTTTCACATTCAGTCTCAGTCGGCAGCCTAACAAAGTTTCAATGTCAGTTTCAGTGTCAGATCTCTTCCCAAACTAGTTTCAGTTTCAGTTTCAGTAACTGAAACATCACTAGTTATATTCAGACAAATTTAATTTAATTTTAACAAGTCTGACTTCAATCTCATAAAACATGCAACGTCCTCAACAACACGACTATAGTTACGACACGACACGACATAGCTAGTTACACCAAATTTCAAAAACTTACTTTTGCTTAGCGGATTTTTCATAGGTCACAAACCGGGGAGCTTCCAATAGAGGGCATTCGACTACAATGACTATGTCCTTGTAGTCGGTACCAACTTGGACTGCTACCCACTCTCACGTCTGTTTTCCGTGAAATCCTTGCCAGGACTCCGTGATTGATTTCCCAACAGGGGTTCCATGGGGAGGTCGCCGATTCCAAGTTACATTAGTGTTAGGAATCATCCACCGGAGGGACGGCATAGCGAATCGGCCGGATATCACGATGCATCCATTGGTTCAGAGACACCCTCCGTTAGGGTTACCACGTAGGAGGTAAATGCCACACCATTTTCCATTGTCCAGAGGGCTCTCAGTGCCTCTTGAGCAAGCAGGAGGTATGACTCACTGTTTTCGGACTCAAAACCTCCCCATGTTTCCAGAAGTGATGTCCCAGAGAATCTCTGAAGACGAAACCACCGTCTATGGTGGGCAATGAAGTCGATTGGAGGTTGCCCCCGACTAATGCCAGAAGGATTTGGTTCTTCTGTTGCTCAAACATCCTATCCAGGCTTTCATGGACAGCATCTTTGTTAACTAAAATAATGCAACTATGGGTTAAGATTGACGCGTTATAAACTTCGCTTTTACTCTTTTTTACTTCAAAATGGTCAAAGTTTCTAGTAATGTTCAAAAAAGGTTATGTCTGAGAAAGAAGATATATATACAGATATGTTTCCCCATTAGATCAGGTATTGGTATATAATTCATAAGGAAGATCCTGAACTCTGAACTTTAGTTGAGCTATTTATAGATCGTGGACTGTGATGACTTTACAGAATCTTAGCAACACCAAAACTTTAGGACGTTTTGAAAGAAATATCTAGTGTATGTTTTTCTTGCAGACTATTTCTGGAGAATAGATGGCGGACAAAGTTTGTCGAAAAATCTGTATTCGGAAATCTTTTGTTTATGATATCTCAATAACTCAACAGCGGAATAATGCCCCTTTTAGGGGTGATCTTGTTTTGCTAAAATTTGATGTTTTCGAAAAATTTCCGGTCTCGGTCCAAAAGGGCGAGACCGAGACTCCCAACCCTGGAGCTTTTGTCATTTACAGGTAATTGCCTCTGCAGTCTGCAAGCTTCCATCAGAAACGATGAGTAGTGAATAGCTTCACTTTCACATTCAGTCTCAGTCGGCAGCCTAACAAAGTTTCAATGTCAGTTTCAGTGTCAGATCTCTTCCCAAACTAGTTTCAGTTTCAGTTTCAGTAACTGAAACATCACTAGTTATATTCAGACAAATTTAATTTAATTTTAACAAGTCTGACTTCAATCTCATAAAACATGCAACGTCCTCAACAACACGACTATAGTTACGACACGACACGACATAGCTAGTTACACCAAATTTCAAAAACTTACTTTTGCTTAGCGGATTTTTCATAGGTCACAAACCGGGGAGCTTCCAATAGAGGGCATTCGACTACAATGACTATGTCCTTGTAGTCGGTACCAACTTGGACTGCTACCTACTCTCACGTCTGTTTTCCGTGAAATCCTTGCCAGGACTCCGTGATTGATTTCCCAAAAGGGGTTCCATGGGGAGGTCGCCGATTCCAAGTTACATTAGTGTTAGGAATCATCCACCGGAGGGACGGCATAGCAAATCGGCCGGATATCACGATGCATCCATTGGTTCAGGGACACCCTCCGTTAGGGTTACCACGTGTAGCGCGCATCGGATGTAGCGAGATGATAATAGATAGCGTATGACTACTTATGTATTATGTACTCTTGGTCTCAGTCACTTCTGAGACTAAGGTTTTTGTTAGTCTCAGACAGTTCTGAGACTAATTTTAGTCAGTACAAATTTCTGAAAAAATAGTCTCGACAAATGCTACTTTGTCTGGGACACTTCTGAAACTAAACGTTATTAGGCTCAGATACTTCTGAGACTAGTTTTTATTAGTCTCAGACACTTCTGAGGCTATGTGTTTTCTAGACAACTCTTCTCTGAGTCTAAACATTTTGTTCAATTCATGTCTGGACTAAACTTTCTCAGGACAAAAGAAATTGTCTCGACTAATATGATAATCGAGATTTAGTCCGGAGTATTAAAGGGGACCCTCACCAAATTTCGCTCAAATTGTGTCCATTGATACTTCCTAGGGCCCCACACAATCCATTGTAATTTGAGGCTACACCCCTCCTTGTAACTGGACTGCAACTTGCTTTCATTCCAACATACTCAAATATCGTATATTACGATTCGAACCACTTCACTACCCTGTTCTAAATTATAATTCTACATCCCCTCCAAGAAATCATAACTACACTTCCACAACATCTTTACGTTCCCAAACATCCTTAATAATTCTTAAGCCGTACATCATCAGCGAGATGCCCAGTTTTATACTTTCCCTAATACATTACTAAAACTATAATTGCACTATCACTATATGCACCTAGCCACTATTTAATCAACTTACCCACTATTTACTTCTAATTGTCTCACGTGGAAAATGCTGACCTCACGTATTGAATGACACCACTCACCTTATACACTCAGCATTATACTTACTCGCTTCTCTTACCTGTATCCATCTTGAAATCGTTCCTTTATACAATTCTTGCACTACTTAAGAGATGAATTATGACTCTCTATACTCTGGTCTCATATAGGAGGCTTGGCCCAATCAGTAGAATTAAAAAATTAAAAAAAGAATCAGTTAAAAAAGGGGAGAATGAAGGACTTTAGAAAGATCCACCAGTAGCCGAGGTCCAGATGGGCTGGCTTGGTGCTCCACCTCGATTTCATCCAAAGACGCCAGATATACTCCTATATTACGTGCCTACTGCACAGTGGAAGGATAATAATTCCTTCTTCCCTGGTGACGACAGCTACTGGGTTGGCTGAACAGGGGGCTGTGGTTGTGGCTGCCGAGGCTAACAACATGGATTGAATAGAGACTTCTGGATCAGCCTAAAATCAGAAATAACAGTCAACTTGACACTCAAGAATTGCCTGCTTTTTAGTAGTGATAACTGATAACAACAGAACTGAATGTATAAAACAACACTAAACGGCCTTAAGTTTTTAATGCACTGCAGTGTATTAAAATGCAGTAACTGCCATCAATCTCAAAGGTTGGCAGAGGGCCGGTGCTAGTGGGCTCACTCAACCAGAGGCCTCGTTCAAGTTGGAAAAGGAGGGACTGGAACAGGAAGCGATGGAAGAGGCTGGATGTTGTTGCTGCTGGCTTTGACTGGCTCAGTAGCGGGGAGAAGCTGGCTGTGGCGGTCCGGCCGGACTGGTGGGCTCACAGAACCCGAGGGCTTCGTCGTGTTCGAAAAGGACGCGCTACAGAAAGAAGCACCATCTGAAGAGGACGAGATGTGGGCTGGCTGGCTGGCTGGCTGGAAGTTCCTGGCTGAGGCTGGGAGTGGCAGGCTGGTGGATGGCTGCAGAGTTGGATTCTGGGAGCAGGCTGGCGGACTCTCTGAATCAGAATGCTCCGCTGAACCGGTTTTAAGAAAACAAAGAAATAGGAGAAGTGGAGGAGGCTAGCTAGCTTTGGCTGGCTGACTGGCTGGGTGAAGCCTTGCGCTCGCAGGGGCTGGCTGGATCTGAAACAAGATAATAAATCGGCACAATAGAGAACACCCTAAAATCGAAATCCCATACATACAGTTTATGCCAAATTAAGTATACAAAGCATTGCAAAAATATATAGAATATAAATAAATATAAACATAGAAATCAGAAATAAATAAAACAAGTTACCCTCTGAGGGCTGGACCGTTGAGGGGACTGACATCCCCTAAAACAATTGGCAAATACAACCATTGTTTTCATACAAGACATAAAATTATGTGTATGCATAAAACGCTAGTGAGAAATCGCAGAATTGGCTTCAAAGATGCAATGTTAAGACTGTTAATACTATTGTATTTAAACAACCTAGAAATCGTACTTTTGTCTATTATAATTGGAAAGCCGGAAAGTTTAAATCTGCAAAAATTAGAAAAACAAAAACAGCCCAAATAAACGGAAAGCTCTGATCTAGAAAAGTAGCTAAAGTGAGAAAGCGGTGTAACCCACCCAAACGCTGGTCAAAACATTTACAACAAAATTTGTCCAATGTGCTCCTACCATTCCAACAGAACCGAACCTGAATCATGGATTCTGGAGCTTTACGATGTGTTTGAGTTGTTATTGTAGACGAAACTGAGTAAAAGCGTTTTCGGGAAATTAATGAGTTCAAGCTAGAAAGCGGTCACTCTCAGTTGTTGATGTTCTCCAAATGCAAGTTATACATTCCAGCACATTCAACTCAAATGTTGACGAACTGCTCTGGTTTGGTTTGGTAATTAATGGGCGCTGTTATCTGCCTGGCGTGTCAGTTACTTCTTCATGCAAACAGAACATAACGCGCAGACGTTAACATTTTTAAAAGCGTGACATCTACAACATCTTACTATTAATTCCATCCTGAAAAATTAACAATGATGCCATTAAAATTGCAACTATGCATCGGCCGGAAAATGATTCCCCTTGGGCTAAACGATATTTATAGCATAGACCTTATTGCAATGTAAAGTTCCAAAACTAACTGCAAAGCAGGGCACGTATTGATTTAACTATCAACTAACTAAACTGCATCTCTCCAGTACTGATACAGCACTAATTACTTTGTCAAAATCCTTTACTCAGTACAATGTGCGAAAACATAAGCTCTATACTGTAGGCTTGTAAAGACGCTCCAAAAAACTCATCAAATAAATGATAGCTAAATTGACAGTAGAATATGATTGTTGAAAATTTTAATTTTCGTCAAGCTTGTGCAAATTAGTAAATGATTTGAAACAGGTATACAATGATATACTACTAAAAGGATTCGGGTTGACACTAAAACTGCATCAAACTGATACTAAATTTATTTCAAAAGCTGGGCACAGACTGCACTCCGGTAGATTTAATGTTGTCCGTGACCTTTGACTTCTGAGTCTAAAATCAAGATACTTGTAAAATCTATAGAACCCTAAATCCCGGAAATGTGAGGAAATCGGTTAATATTGACTTCGGAGATGCCACCATATCCAAAACTTATGGGGTCTAAACAAATGTTGTTTTCTCAAATTCTGAAATTCTAAATTCCGAATTCAAAATTGGGAATTCTGAGCTATTTCAGTTAATGATGATAGGGAACTAATTTGAATCTGTTTAGTATGACATTAATTAATAGCCTGGTAATGGTATTAAAAAGCACTTATATATGAAGTAGTTTAGTAATGTCGTTGAGTTTACAATAACTTGAGATCTAAACCTTAAGTCTAAAAATCGTTTGAAAAACTTATTTACCAAACTTTAAACTGCGTTCAGAGAATGAGTAGGGTCGAACCCCATTTGCAAGTTTAGACAAATTGAAAAGTTTACATTTGATATACCGATATGCAGATTCGGCATTTACAGCAGATTAGTTCATCCAAGAACAAACAGCAAGCCGCCTGCAATTATGCTTATTACGTTGAGGTGTTGAAAACTCCCATTTACCTTATTGTGACCCTTTGCACTCCCTTCCATTTAAGTGATTAAGTCACCGGAAGTTTTTGTTCTGCAGCGGCCCTATGCTGTATTATCGGGATTTGTTGTTGCAATAAAAACGGCGATTAGACTAAGTATCACCAAGAGTACATAATACGTAAGAGTATGACAAGCCTCATACGCTATGTATTATGAGATCGCTACATCCGATGCGCGCTATCGGCTGATCCCCTCCCGTAAATCAGACCCCCCTTCACCCCGCCCCTATACATGTACGAAGTCCAAACGGGGTATCGGGCTCGTGCTTGTATATTTTGTACACAGATGTGTAAATCATACAAGCTTAGACCCCATACATAAATTGGACCCCCGTCAAGTTTAACATATAAGTATACTAACATAGACCCCGACCCCCCCCCGTTTGGACCCCGTACATGAATAGAGGGTCAGGGGGTCTGATTTATGGGGAGGGGGTCAGCGATAGCGTGCAGAGGATGCAGCGAGCTCATAATACCTAGCGTATGACGCTTGTCATACTCTTATGTATTATGTACTCTTGGTATTACTGACGTCATTGCATAATCCTATCATTTGGTACAAAACTAGTGCCATGTTGTTTGTGACAATTTCGGTCGCTATTGTAAAGATGTAAGTAACTGTACGAACAACCAAAGTTTCCGGGTGGGAATTCAATCGAAAGGAGCTGATTCTCCAATGAAGCGCGAATGTTCACATAAACAGAATTTTACAAATTTTTCTGATTTAGTGACGCATTTAAAGGCCCGAATCTACCTAATGATGCTCCAATAAAATGTCGTACCCTGCCTACTGAGTATACAATCCACACAAACATTTAAAAGTAAAAGGCGGCCTAAAAATGAGATTGCATTTACTGAAAAAGTGTAAAATCTGTGACCTCGAAAAACTAGACAATGATAAATTTTGGCATACCAGAAGGAAAGTGACAGAAGAAGAAAGTACACGAAAATAAAACAGTCATAAAAATTGAGAATACAATGCAATAAACTTTTAAATAAATAGGAGTGCTCTACATGGCCAGTTTGGAACTAAATAATTCAGGAAGAGTACAATGAAAAAGTATAAAAACAAAAACGTAAAATATGATTGCTGGGCGAGACAAGGAGAAATTACATGTATATAATGACAGAGAATACCAGACTAAAGTGATTGGAGAAGCAGGGATGCATCAAACAAAAGCAAACTAGCCAATGAAATTAAAATGATGGAGTAAGAATTTTGTTTTGCCTTTGAATTTGCAGACACTCGCCTAGTTTGCTGATGTACTTTCGAAATAGGCAAAGAAATTTCAAGTTTAGACAGAGCAGTCTACTGACTAGAGCAGCTGATAAAACGATGGCTTAATTAATTTAGTTTTAATTATCTTTAATTTAACGACAAATTTCCACATAAGAATATTGTAAATAAAACAACATTTAAAATAAGAAAAGATTAGGTTTTTAATAAATGGCTCAATAAATAAATAAGTTAAAAAAGAGCAAGACAGTTTAATTTTCACCTTAAAAATCGGTGAATAACTCACTTGTAGCCTCTGCGCACCATAAACCATACACCACAAAATCGAAAAAACCAAATTTTTGAAATTGAAAGTTTTTGAGATATTCTAACTCAGCGTGGTCAAAAATGCGCCCACAAAAATTACAGCTCGATTAGTGAATGTTTGCAAATTCTATGGCTGCAGGAAGCTTCTACACAGGAATGGCGATTTCGGTAATTTTTGAAGATTGAAGACGACATAAAAAATTTTCCAGTTGCCAGAATTTCTTACCATTTGGCACAAATTATTACACCTATAGGGCCTCCGCAAATGCCAAATTACAGCCTTATAGCTGCACCAGAAATAAAATTTTCTTTTCGTTAACCAAAGATTTATAAATATTTTGCGAAACTTCAACTTTGAAGAGGAATTCCCTTCATATGCAGATAAAGTACAGATAGGGCTTTTGGACTTTCTCACTCATCTTAGGATACGAAAAATATTAATATTGTGATAAACTGCACAAAGCAAGATCACATCTCGCACTATGGTTGGTAAAACGTTCTAAAAAAGAACGATTAGTCAAACATTTAGCATCTCAAACTCAAATCAGTTTAAATAAAAAATTAATAGTGAGCGAGCAGTACGTCAGCTAATCTGTCCCCGTAAACAAGTAAATAATCAGTCAGCTAATCTGCGAGTCTGCCTGTCTGGAAATACCTATGCCTATTTCGGTAAATTTCTTTGCGTTCTTTGAAAACACTGTATGGTTTATCGCCACCACGATAAGTATCAATTGCTTTGGATGTTCAATTTTGCAGTTATCAGTTACTCTTACGAATATCCAATAACTATCGAATCGCTGTACCTTGAAGCAGAAACAGAAAACTGAAAAACTTGACGAAGAACAGCGTGCGCCAAATTTTACTGAGAAAGAACTCTTCGCTGCAATATTGGAAAACGATCCTCATTTGCGGGACGTGGCTGTGTCAACCAAGAAAGATTAGCGAACTTTGACCGGTAAAGAACAATATTGGGAGAAGGTCGCCGCCATGTTCAATTCCGACAGCAGAGCAATGACAAGTAAATGATTGTGCGCTCAACAGAATAACTTGCATAAGGCATTAATGACAAAGGCATACGTGGATGTTCAAGTAAGTAGAAATATTAGCACACCTACGATCTTAAAGAACGACAGCAAAGTCAATATAAGTGGATACAGCCGAACAGATAATTTTTCCTGCACGAAATATTACTGCTGTGCCATGTTGAACAATATGTAACGCATGACAGCGAATCATCAGAAACCTGCAGAGTTTGAGCTAAACATTAAATTTTACTAAAGTGAATATGCAACTAATTTGTGCTACAATGACGTTAGACAACTGATAACAGAATAAACAGGATAGCAGAAATAGCAAGCAGACAATTACAAATATGAAAATTAGTCTATTGACGTAAGCAAGACAAGTATGGCCATAATTAATAGTTCCGTATCAAATTACTCTTCACACAGCCAAGAGTACATATTAACTAAGAGTGTGACAATTGTTCGTAATTGTTCGTTCTGACCTATTCCAACCAGAGTATCTTGCAATTGTACCAAGTAAAATTATGTTTCACTTGTAAATGTTCGTTTCGATTTGAGCGCGGAGTGAATTCTTAAAGCTTTATGATGGATAATGATGCTTCTCTTCGCAGTCCTTTAAAAGTTGACAAGAAGCGGAGAAGCGAAACCACGGCTAGGAAATGTGATTTTAAAGCCAAACGGTGTGCGGTTATATTGGCCATTGGCCGCACTCACTTACAATGCGAGTACTTGCACTAACTAGCACTGAGAGTTCATCAAGTCCGGCTAATTTCTTAAAGTTTGATGCAACACTTGAAGTCCGCACTATTACGACCAAAAAATGTGTGTACAAATTTTGATCGTTTATAGCAGAACAAGCTGGCTCCTAAAAGGAGCAATATCTCGACGTCGGACTGGGTTATCTTTCAGAAAACATTTATGGTTTACATGGAGTAAAGTTTTCGAGGTATGCAGATACAGGTTGAGGGACCTGTTGTAGAAGAAGAACCATCCGACATACGCAAGTTCGTAATTGCATTTACGTTAAATTACTCTACCAGGAATATAATATAGTATATACTACTATATATATAGTATATACTATATATAGTATATACTTGGCGAAAATATTTGCTGAGATTTGTTGAAATTGGCAATTGAAAATTGGTAATCGGCAATCGCTGCTCCTAACACGTTTTTTCCTTTAACGGCTTGCTTTAATGAAATGTTCAGCTAATAATTTACAATGCTTACCTCTGCTACTGTAGAACACAGCTTTTGCAGAGAATCAGTCACAGGAGAAAACAATTTTAGTTAAGCTTTAACCTAACCTAAGCCTCAGTTATTCCGAACACCAAAGCTAAGTGGTAC
>JASAND010021232.1:0-18248 GCA_030248195.1 Trissonchulus latispiculum | reverse complement strand
TACATTTATATATATACATATATATATATATATGTGTGTGTATATATATATATATATGAATATATATATACATATATATATTTATATATAGTGGATTCGAATTCTGGTTTAAGGGCATTCCACTGTTGTGGCTGAGGCGGTAGAGTAGAGCGTCTGCGCATTAAGCAGGAGACCGTGGGTTGACGTCCCGCGAGGTGCCCGACTTTTTGCGAGCGCTTGGTGATGTGCAACTTTCTTTCATCCTCTAACTCGCCGCATTCTTTTCCTTTGCGACTTCGACTGCTTCACTTTCGAATTGTTTGAAAGGAGTAAACAGTTTTCCCTGGGCTACGGGTCCACAGTTTTACAGAGAATTTTGTGCTGCTGTTGCTTTGGTTTTTGTTAAGTTGTTGTTTTCATGGTTATAGACGGCATTGAACATCACAAACTGATGATCATTGATGATTATTGATCGTTATCGCCTATGTTCATGAAATTTAGAAAACTGTCTTCCAGAGCTGGTCAAAAACAACTCAACCAAGTTGCCGGCCAGAACAACTCCCAAAGCCTAATTAATTATGGTAGACATCATGGTGGACATGCCTCTTGTTTCGCTTGAGCCTCCTATTTTCGATTTGTACGAAAAACATTGTTTCAGTCATTAATGTTCTGGCCACTTTCTGTTCCGGGTCTTTGGATACAAACATTTCTTAGTTCAAAGTCCTGATTTTATGCCCAGATTCTTCAAAAAGTTTCCGAGGTCACATTTGGTCACTTTTTCATTTCGTCAACAACCAGCGTTAAAGCGATTAAATTGTCATATTCTCAGACAACCGACGGCGTCTTGAGCAATTAAAACAGCAATCGCTTTCGAAGAAGCTTGTCATCAAAAGTGATATCGTTGTTGCTGCAGGTTTGCCATGACTTCAAAAATGTCCACAAAAACCGTCAGAAGTTGCTAAAAAGTGGTCTTTAGCGCTCAGGTTTTTCTATCATAGACTGTTTTTATACGTGTCAGCTCAAAGAGCCTATAAACTGCAGCGCACAACGCCTCCAATGGCGACGAAAAGACGAGCTAAACAATTTTTGTTGTCAAATTTCGCTGAGATTATTGTTGGCTTGCCCAGCCTTGATTTGCTTTCAAACTTCAACATTGGTGATTATGTAATGACTTGCAGCAGCAACGACCTGCAATTTTGGCGCTTTTGACCAGCTTTCACGCCCAAATAATACAAACACAGTGTTGAAGCTATTCCAGTAGAATGTGTCGTCAAAGAATGAAATGTCTATGTAACATCAATGGATTGCTTCAAAACTAGGTTTTAACAAAATTTCGACAAATGATACAAATTCTGTCGAGGTGCCCAGCACCTACTCAAAGAGACCTTTTTTGTGCTGCTCCCCGTGGCAGGCACAATGGCAGAAAAGAGACGGAAAGACGAAGGTCATGGACAGAAAAACATCTGGATGTGGGATCTGGAAAAAAGATTTGGGTCGCTTTGCAATAGATTCTCCCAAGCAGAGTTGGAAGCGGGTCAAAACGTTTGACCCGCGGGTACCCGCAACCCGCCTACCCTTGACCCGTATCCACTTGACCCGCGCCTGCTACCCTCTTTTGTCTGGGGAAGATACACATTGACTGAAACTGGGGAAAGTTGTGACAAAATGTCGAAAACTTGACATTGATTAAACGTTTGTGAAAAATCTGTGTAATTGACACTTACCATTACCATTAGTTACCATTAGCAAGAGTACATAATAATAAGAGTATGCCACTAGGCAAGCTCTATGTTATCAGAGCAAAAACTATGCTCTGCTCGCTAACGGCCCACCCCCCCGCAAATTAGACCCATCACTTCAAAGAATTTTGTGCGCTATGTTTGTGTTCTAAAGCTCAAAGCAGGCACAAAATTCGCGCACGCACTGCTTGTATTTTTGAGCTTAAGCATATAAACATAAAGCGAGTGAGCGTACCCCCGTTTCGACTAGGTACTGATTTGCGGGGGGGGTCACTAGGGTCTGATTTGCGGGGGGGGGGGTTGGCCGTTAGCGTGCAGAGCATAGTTTTTGCTCTGATAACATAGAGCTTGCCTAGTGTCATATATACTCTTATTATTATGTACTCTTGCCATTAGTAATTGACCAAATTAAGCAAAAGTTATTCAGTTTTAAAACAGCTATGTTCTCATAAATAGAAATGTCTTGGTTCAAACTTGAAAATCAGCGGCGAACAAATTTTCAGGTAAAATTTCAACCCAATTTAAACGAAGCGTTTCGACCCGTACCCAACCCGACCCGCGGGTGCCCGCGACCCGCTTCCATCCAGACATGTGCGAATCCTGCAAATCCTGCAAATGGGAGTATCCTCCTAGGAGGGTGCTTTGGAGAATGTCTAGGAAGGAGTTAGGTAGGACGGACACAACCTAAACCGTTTCAAAAGATTTCTCCTAAAAGTTTAGCTGGCACTGTCCCTAACTTAGAGCTTAGAGAAAAGCTAGAAGTGGTTGGTATCACTCCCAGCTTAGGAGAATCTTTTGAAACCCAACAGTTCTCCTATAAGTGACCATCTGTAAACCGGTCTCAGGATCGCTTCTCTTCCAGGCTTAGAAATATCGCTTGCAGTGCGGTCCGGACATGCGGTTATTGGTCACCGTACCAAGTTCTTGCGGACCGGCCTCCACTGGCCGGTGCCCCTTTTCCCCGCTATCCAAACTGAAAAGTATAAGACATTTGATAGTTTTTAAGGCAGCTGTTAGCCAGTTTATTAGGATATAAACCACAAAAACTGTCATCGGCCGGCTGCCGCGTATTTGACCTATCCTTAAGCTTTCTTCCAATTCTGCTCTGGAGAGATGAAATAGAAATCAGGTATGAGAAGGGAAACAAAAATGGGGAAAATTGTAAACAAAATGTATACATGTAGCTTTACATGTTGTGCATATAATAAATAAATAATGCTACCGAATGTTCATAGACGGCTGTAAGTTTTAAAATTATGAGATTCTGGCCAATGAAAATTCAACTCACCGTAAATTACTCAATCTGGAACAACAATAATTTTATTTTATCTGCGAAAGTTTGGATGTAACTCAACGCCAACGCACAATCCTGTATCAAGGGTTCCGTTCAATGCAAAACAATTGTCCATTTTCAAGAGTAGGTCAGAGAGCAGGGGCCAATTTCATAAAGATTTGCGGATTTGCAAGTGCGAGTACTCGCACTTGAAACGCAAGTGCGGATTGCAAGTGTTTCATAAAACTTTTCCGCCAACTTGCGGAAATTAGCTAAGCAAGTTGCGGGACTTGACGAACTTGCAACGCAAGTGCGAGTACTTGCGTTGCAAGTGCGAGTAGAAGCAAAATTGACTATAATTATTTCAAAAATCATAACTTTTTCATAGTACCTTCAAATTTATTGAAATTTTCACGAAGTATGCAAAAGATGTCAAAGCAGTTAATAGCTAAATTTGGTTAAAAACTGACGAAAATTAAGGAAGATATTCCAATTTTTTAAAAATCGTCTAGTTGAAATCTACTAGACGATTTTACTAGCACTTGCAAGTTGCAAGGACTGTTCCAGCGAGTTTTATGGAACACTTAAGGTGCCTTCATAGTCGCGAACGCAGGTGTACGCGCGTCGACGCGCGCCTACGCGCGTCTACAAACGTCAATATCATTTTGCGCGCATCAACGCGCGTCGACGTGCGTCGATGCGCGTAAACTGGCACCCTACAAATGGGCGCGTTGACGCGCGTCGACGCGCGTCTCCGCGCGCCGACGCGCGTCGACGCTTCCAGTGGTAGCCCTGCACCAGGGCGTGATGCCACGTTTGGAGGCGTCGACGGGCGTCTACGCGCGTCGACGTGCGTCAACGCGCGTCGACGCGTCGACGCCTCAAAATGTAACCTGGCAGTGTAGCGCGTTGACGCGCTTCGACGCGCGTCTACGCACGTCGACGTGCGTCTACGCGCGTAGAGAGGCGACTGGGACTATGAAATCACCATTACTTGCTGCTAGTGTTCAAGCGAACTTGCAACTTGCAGCCCACTTGACTCGCAATTCAAGTGCAAGTGCGGGTCCCGCACTTGACCCTTTATGCAACACTTGCAGCTTGCAAATCCGCAACTTGCAGCTGCGAGTTGCGAAATCCGCAACTTGCAAAGTTTTATGAAATTGGCCCCAGGTCAAATGCTTGGACCCGCATCCCTGGCTCGCTCTCAGCTATGAAAACCTGCTCGAACAGTATATAGAGTTGCTGGCCGGTCAGTGTCAAACAACAGCCGGTCGGTTGAACCAGACTAATACGTGATATTATCTGCTCTACATAACCAGGAATAACTGTATGCTTACATGTATGATTTAGTGCAAAAACTTTTGCAAAATGCACCAAAAACTATGGCAAAACTGGTAACCAGTCGGCCGGTTTGCATCACGCTGCTATAAATTAAAAGTTGTGGCAAAGGTGAAACGAATATATTAGAAACTAGATAAATTAAGTAAGAATTATTTTCTTAACTCTGTTCCTGTCCTCCCCGTAGGAAAGCTGGGAGCATTTCTGGCTTTCACTTTCGTTTGTTCATCGGTTTTGGTTTCAATTCAATTCAATGTTCTCTCAGGAAAGGAAAAGAAGAATATAGGTAGAAAACTCTTTCATTGGGGCTTTGAACTGGACCATTTTCATTTTTCCAAGGGCCTTTTCAAGAAAGGATAGAGTAGAGTTCAAATTAACTCGCTCCTTTTCATGAAAGAGTTAACAGAGGATGACTGAAGCTTGAGTGGAGTTAAAACGAGTTAACACAGTTACTTTTGACTCTACTCTACTAGTCTACTCTACCCTTTCATGAAAAGGCCCCAAGAGTATATACCCAATACATACACTGAGTATGACAAGCGTCATATCATGCCCTATGCAACTATGCAATGTGAGCGCGACACATCTCTGTGGGCTCACGGTCTATCACTCCCGCAAATTGGACCGGTCACTTCAAAAGATTTCGCCCGCTACGCTTGTGTTTTACGACTCGGAACTAACACTAAACTAGTGCACACGTTGCTTGTGTTTTCGTGTTTTAGCACGCAAGCATATAGCGAGTGAGTGTAACCACCGTTTCGGCTGGGTGAGTGCTCATTTGCGGCGGGGATCATCTGGGGACCAATTTGCAGGAAGGGTAGATAGTTAGGCTGCAGAGGATGTATCACCTTGCATTGCATAGAGTATGACGCTTGTGTGAAGTTAGCACCGGCAGAGAAGATGTAAATTATTCTCATGATTCTCAGCCTATATAAGTGAATTTAATGATAAATTCCGATTAACACTCAATGTTTTCTCTCTCCTGACTAAATTCTCACCGGCCGCTGTTGCACACCACGGTATTCACTTGTAGCCTAAGGAGTCTAAACCTAACAGTCAAGTAGTCAACGCAGTTTTATTAATCTCGTAGAGTCAAACTTCACACGTGTCGTCATACCGTTAAGTATTATTTACGCTTACTTGTACCAAGAGTACATAATAACTAAGAGTGTGACAAGCGTTACACTTTTAGTAATTAGGTTTGCGACACTGCCTGCCCAATAACGGCTGACCCCCACCAAATTAGACCCATCACTTCAAAGAAATTAGCACGCTACGCTTGTGCGCTGAACATCGCAACAGACACACTTTGGACTAACTCAGAAGTTGTCTTTTCGAGCTTTAGAACGTATGCAAACGTACTTCTTTGCAGTGATGAGTCCAATTTGTGGGGGCGGGGGTCAAGCCGTTATTGTGCAGGTCATGTAAGCCTAATAACGAAGAGCGTTACGCTTGTCACACTGAAAGAAAATACAGCAAAAAACGAAGAACAGCAGGAATGTTCATCACCGTTAAGAATTTGGAACAAAATACGGGCAAGTGTTAAAGTTTGCGTACGCCGAGTCATCAACGTACAGCATTAGAAAGGATTTGACGAGACAAATTGCATACCTAATAATCAAGCTAATTATAGCTGATCTGACTATTTCGCGGAAAAAAGCTATTCTCAGTCGAGATGTGGATCGGATCGGCGGATCGGATCGGATCGACCGATCCGGGGTCGGATCGGATCGGATCGGATCGACGAATTTTCGGATCGGATCGGCTTGATTTTTCCGGATCGCCGATCCGGCAAATGAGGAAAATTTTGAAAATTTTTACCAATTTTTTACAAAATTGCAAAACGTTTTCGAAGAAATTTTAAAAATCTTTCCTGAATTTTGTTCAAATGTTGAAATTTCTGTTGTTTATGTTTTTTGTTTTATGTTCTCTTTGGATAAATAAATTTCTTAAATGTATGTATAAAAAGAGTCAAATGGAATTGCTCTCTAATATTTCCTGCTGATTAATTTTTGGCAGTCTGTTCCTCTTTTTAAATTCAGCACCGCTGACTACTGAAAGTGACTTATTCTGATTTGATTGAGAACTTGTGCCTCTTGTGAGTGACAAAAGTTCTCAACTAATAGGAACGTTGTTTGAAATTAAAAGGAGATTTATTGCCCAATAGTGATGTGGATCGGATCGGCAAAATCGATCCGATCCGCGATCCGGAGGTCGGATCGGATCGGATCGGATCGGATCGGTAGACCTGTCGGATCGGTCCGGATCGGATCGCTTGAGTCAGCCGGATCGGCGATCCGACTTGATACCCAACATCACATAAAATTAAACCGTACCCGCCTCATATTTGTGACTGAACTTGACTTCTATCACTGCGCCGCTTGGTGCGTACGTGGCTAGTACAATATTTTCCTTCTACAAACCAAACTTGATTTAGGTTTTGGGTCTCTCAAACTTAGCATTCAGTAAGTATGTAACAACTTATTACAGCAACTTAGCACTTTTACATATTATATAATTAGCACTTTTACATATTATATAATTTTATGCAACGCATCTGGCATCAAAGTGCAGAATCAAGACCCGCTGTTACTATGCTGCTAAGTAGTAATGAAAAACTAATTAATTACTGAATTAATGCATAACTCTCTGTGATTAATGTTGCTTACTGTTGTCGGAATTTTGGAGTGAAGTTTTATGGCTGATCTCTTTGTGGCTTTATTCCAAAACCCGAAGTCAGACTCTGTGATCATTCAAAATTTACTTTCGGCAATGTTTTTAAAGTTTTTGGTCCGTTTTCGCGGTACAGTCCAAGCTTCAGATTCAGTTTCCGAGAAACAATGCCAGTTTAATCGGCGATCCAAAAAATTACAACTTCAATTTCGGTCTCTGGTAAATCAAGTCAATAATTTTTTAATCCAAATTGAAATTAATTCTCAAAATTGTAGTTTTAACTGAAATGTTTAATTTGTATTATCTTAAATTGGTAATGATAAATTTGTATTTTGGTAGGCAGGCCGCGATCATCATCTGGCGCACTATTTTGAGTAATTTTACTTCTTTTGCTTAATCTATATAATTTTGTAGAATTACGTTTTCAAATTACGAATTTCGGAATGATAAAGAAATTTTAGTGAAACTATAGTGTGTAAGATGTGTTTTACACGGCAGAAACCTACTTTAAATCTAGTTCCACTTAGCTTTTTGAAGAAATCATTTCGGATCGCCGGATCGGATCGGATCGACCGATCCAGGACCCGGATCGGATCGGATCGGATCGGATCGACAAATAATTTTGCTGGATCGGATCGGTTGAAATTTTAGCCGCCGATCCGATCCGATCCACATCACTATTGCCCAAGTGCGTTTGCTCAGAAGAAGAAAGCATGCAACATCCACCGGACGCACTTTTATGCTATTGTACGACCAAACTTGTGTGTGCAAACTTCGGTGTCGTTTATTGCAAAATATGCCTTCAGAGCTAACTCCAACAACATATATTTTTTAGAATCGTCCGGAACTGGAGATTTAGAACAACCTGCATATCGGGATTAAACCATGGAAAATATTTAATATTTAACATTAATTATTTAATTTATTAAAAATTTAAATTTTTCCAAAATTTTATCACATTCAAAATTTTGTATCCCCGATCGAATAGGTACATATTTTTACACTTGCATTTGAATGATGGGGCATTATTTAAAAGCTGATTATGAGCTGGAACCAATACCTGAAAATGTATCAATTTCTCGAGTTCACTATTCATAAATGGAAGTTTTTGTGAATTCCGGGAACAGGGCGAATTTCTGGGATGTAGTTGTATTTGTTCAGATCGTCAAGACCTTTCGAGCCAAGACCCATAGAACCATAACTGTTGGTGATGGCAATCATTTAAATCCGGAAAATTCTTGTTTTCGTGAATTTTCGAATCGAGTGCACTTTGGGAAATGATTGTATTATTAAACGTTCAGATTGTGAAGAGCTTTAAAGGTGCTGGTATCCCTTTGTGCAGTGCTTTTGTGGGTATATTTTGAAACGCTATAACTTTCGCAATTTTGCGAGTTGGAAAGAGCTTTATACATCATTTTAAAGCTTATAATATGTAGACTCTCATAAGAGTACGAAACTAGCAAAATTGGCAAAAAATAGCAAACATTGTCTGACATACTAACATCTTACAGGCAGAATACAGACCAAAAATTTTTGAACATCGATTTCTCAAAACTGTGGAATCGGCCGAAATTTTTTCTTGTGCGGACCTCTAAAGGACATGTGGGCCGAGGGACATTTTTTTGGATTTGGCTCAGCAGGTCTTAACGGTCAAGAAAATCCACTAAATGTGCGGTGATACGAAATTTCGCAACTTTGCATTGAGTTTTTTCGCAACTGGAGATGTTTTAGCTCAAACCAAGAAAAATGTCCCTCCGCAATAGTGCGAATTCTCATCCTGCCAAAAATCACGCCAATCGATTGGGTAGTTTTTGAGAAATCGATGTTCAAAACAAAATAATCGCAGTTTTGCCAAAATCGTTTTTTCTGCCAAATCTCTAGCTTAGAGCAACAAACTCCGGCTAATAGGCATTGATAAAATGTGCAATGAGACTGTGTATCGATCGAGTATGAATAAACCAAAATTGTCCATATGATTTGGCAGTAATTTTGAAAAAACTGATTTTCTCGAAAACGGCCATTTTTGGACCCCAAAAATCGTTTTTTGCTTATACTGACTTAACCACTAGAGATAGCTCAAAAGTTGTAAAAGCAAAAATGTTCATTTCTGTGCCCTCTATCCAGCCATACCAACCAATCCGGTGTGTCGACTATGTACTGAGAGAATAATGGCAAAAACCAAAAATTTCTTATCTTTGCACCTAAAAATGCGGGACTGGTCCCAGAATGTTAAAGAGCACCGAAATAGTATATTTGGAAAGTTTCATCCACTTTCATAAAGAATTGAAGCCTATAGGATCAAATTTACACAAAGCGATACCAGCACCTTAAATGACAACCATATCGTGAGCATTAAAATATTTAAAATTCGGAAATTTTAAAAAACCGAAAATTGGGTGCACTTTGGTTGAAAAGGTAGTAGGAGTGCAAAATATGCCACGAAACCAGATCTATTTGATCACGATAACTAAATCTTCAACGTACATAAATTTTAGCAAACCTTTAAATATTTTAGATTTTCCGTAAATGAAACCTGGGATTCCGGGTTTTCCCGATTTTCCCTGTCTCCAATTCCGAATGATTTTAAAACAGATACATTGCTTGCTTATAAGTTTGCACGCACATTTTTTGTGTTCTTACACCCTAGCTTCTTCAATTTCATCTTATCCTTGTATAGTTAACACTTCTCATTGTCTTTTGTATATTTCTCACAAGATTTTAACCTCCCAAAACAAACCAAATCGTTATTTTCAAAGGCGACTACACATCATTCTGCAGCTGCAGTTTCTGATACGGACTTCCAGAATTATTCAACAAGATTCAGATGCGAAGTTTGATGAAGAGTTTTGCAGAATAATGGGAAATGTAAAAAGATAGCAATTAAGTGTCTACAATTGAAAATTCAAATTATGGTCGGATCGGTCCGATCCGGGGCTGGATCGGATCGGATCGGATCGGATCGCCGGCCATTTGCTGGATCGGATCGGTAGGTGATTTTGGCTGCCGATCCGATCCGATCCACATCACTAATTCTCAGATGCAAATAGCACTATTGGTTTTCATTAGTTCAACCAAATTTGCTTACCTCTTAGGTGTAAGGTAAGGAGATTTTGAATGAGATAGATAGAATTTGAATAAAATTCGAAACTTTTTCTAAAAATTGTAGATTTCGCTGTAAATTTTTAAAACCATCGAAAATTTTTCTAAATTTAGCGATAACTTTTCAAAAAATTTCTCTTTCTTCTTCAGGTGCAAGCTCCCATGGCAATTTCAGGTCAAGGTTCAGGTCCCTATCAAGACTTTCTAGGGTCAAGCCTCCTAAGACCCTGCCCTACACTAATGTATGAACCCGACCGTTATTTTCCTTCAAAATGAACCAAGATACATAGATATCTAATCTACCTATGTAGGAACAACGCAAATCTTTTATTACTCGGCAAAAGTAGGTTCTCAAGTGGAATACAGATAACAACAACAGCTATTATTGTGGTTACATGGCACAAAATGCAGACCAAACAATTGATTGAAACCATTTCAGGATGCACAAGTAGTAGGTAGATAGACAAACATTTTCAACAAATAACAAGCAAAACATATTTTATAGGTATCCAGATAAATTCCCTCAAAAACTATAATAAACTATGGCCAAACAACCGAACAAAGTGCACGTGAACAAAAGCAACAGCAGTTTCTTCAATCACATCCATAAATCCAAAAGAAATCTTCGTTACGCCGAAAGAAAATAGGTATAAACATAAAGCTAAATCTTCAAATTTAAATTAACCATAGCACTGCAATTTTGATAATTTGAGCGCAACTACATAGAAGATGCTTGAAATTAAACAATGCACAAAATGACAAAAAACAGAAAGCAAATTACCAACAATCCCAAAGTAAGTACAACAAAAACACAATTTGGCATTTTCCCTAAATAAGTTTAGATACGAATTTACATTACACTTATCAAGCGGAACCTCCGGAACATATAAATTAAGAAACTTTTCTGTGAATACGAAAACACGCCAAATCAAATGAACATTTACACAGACCATAATATACAGATAAATAGTAAACATGATACAGAATATTATACATAACACAGAAACACTGGCGAATTCATCAATTCCAAAATTATGATAAATCCGAAACCTACCAAAAACAATAAATCAAATTGAAACCGAAATGTACAGAAAATGTGTACAATTTCTCATTTCAGAATTCGCCAGTGTTAATTACCAAACTTGGTATGTATAGGTTATTTGGGCGAGAAAAGCAGCTGCGGCAGAAGTCAAAGAACTGTAATATGTATGTATTAATTAATTACCTATTAATTATCCAATTATTAGTATTACAGTAACAGCATTATGTACGTATGTGAATAGTAGAAGCGTACATCACCAACAACAATTTAAATACGCTAAACTTTCCGACACTTTTACACTAGAACCTCGCAATAAGAAAGCATGACGGTAAATTTCAAGTCTACAGATAAAATGAGTTCTACTCTCAAAAAACTGACAAAACGTTCATTAATTTATCGCAGCCAGTACAAGACCCACCGAAAACTCCAGACCACCCCAAACACACAAAAACCAAACGTAAGAGATTAATAAGAACAAAAATAATATGCAGCAAATTACATGACCACAAATCCCCAATTTGTGCCCATCCAACACCGGAGCAGTGAAAGAGAAAAAACAATCCTAACCAACTAAACACTATTTCACTCCATTAACAATGATTCCATTATGACTAGCCGGGGATGGAGGGACGGAACCTGAATCGCCCAAACTGGACAGATAGGTCCGATACTTGATTTCCTGCTGTTCGTAGACCTTTTCCAGCTTTTTCCGGGATTTTTTGCCAATCTCCTGTCCCGTGATATCGTGGGTGGGAATACCCCTGTCATCCCAGCCGGAATATTTGTCCGTCTGGGTCCGGAAAAATTCCCACGGCGGGATGCGGCGTTCCTCAGTCTTGGCCTGCCGTTCCGCTCGTTTCCGGTCCTTTTCTGCCTGCAGGGCTGCCTTCAGTTCTTCCTGTTGCTGTTTTTCCCTACAGAAAAGAAAAAGAAATCAAAAATTGAAAACAAAAATAAAGTAAATAAAAAGACAAAGAAAATGGCTGTCAGTCTCACGCCTAAGAGAAAAGGTTAGAACGATAGGTACCAATCAGCTCTTAAACAAATTTCCTACCCGTGCTGTGGCTCAAGGCAGACCGTGGTCAACCCTCGGGCTCCGTCCCTTAGCCCTTGGGCAAAGGAGTGGCACACACAACGAATGATGCAAACAATCGGAGAAAATCAGAGAACACTGTTTTGATGATGACAGTCTGCCCTATGCAGGGCGGCCCCTGTCACTCTTTCAATTCGGTTGAGCGAATACTAACTCTTAATTTTGTCTTGGTGTAGGGGGGGGACTTCCTCCAAAACCGTTACAAGGACAAGAAATGGGATCGGGGGTTAGTAAAACTTATTTTATTAAAACTGTGCTGCAAAAAAACGGCATCTCCCCTCTCCCCGGTTCAAGCGTAATACTAAAAATAGCACATATACCTAAAAACTAATCTACTGTCATGTCAGGCTCTAGCAAGCTGAGCACTACGTCCGCACTAACCTAAGGAGAATTTCCCGATCAACCAGCTTGATTACCGTCTGATTTTCACGATCCTCTAGGCGGACGCCCAGGTTGGGCAGGACTTCATCGCGCAGATCGTCACATTCGGCCAGCAGCGGCTGCAGTTTGTGCTCCAGGCCGAGGGCGCGGACACGCTCTCTGGAAAGTAGAAAGAAAAACAGTAAAGAATAGGAAAAAGAAAAATTAAAAAATTATATACAACTCAATAGGTATTTACGCCAACTACTAAAACAAGGAGAATTTCATTCGAATAGCATTGGGATCCGTTCTTGTGGTTACGGAAGCTGCTAAAGAAAGCGAGGCCAACGTTCAACAAAAAGCCCTAATAGCGTTAAGTATTAAAAAAGCCTCGCAACCAGCAGTAAAATAATCTCAACAAGGGTTATAAAGGACAGAAGCATAACCTTCAACGACTCTGTATGTAAAATTGAGAGCGTGCGGCAGTGGACAAAATCATGTAACTAAAACTACAGTAACTGTAACTAGAACTAAGCTTAAACTATCGTAAGATGTAATTAAAACATAAGTGATAAATCAAAACGACCTAAACTACTTAACTGATAAGCTAATTAACCAAAAACTTAATTAAGTCATACCTAAATTCAGCCAGAGCATTCAGATAGGGCATAACCTCTTCCTCTTTAGACACCCCAGAGCCAGCTTCATCACTCGAGCCCGACACGCCAAATCCAATCTCATCCGTTCCCTCCACAACCCCAAATACCCTCAGGATTTGTGTGACATAAATCGCCGCCTGTCTCAGCAGTAGACTGTTCGGCGTCAGTCGTTGCTCCTCACGTCCCCTGACGTAGACGTTGACAGCGGAGACCAGTTGACGCAGGGCTTCCAGTGCTGAGCGGGTGTCAATAGAGTCACAGAGGGCCAGATGGACTGACTCGCGCTGACGCGCCAGCTGATCGGTGAGGGCCAGTTCGCCAGGGCCAAACTTCTCATAGCTGGCGGCTTCCGCTGGTCGAAAGTTGACCCGCAGATAGTGCTTGATGGTGAGAAAGAATTCGGATATCTGCAAAAAACAATCAAAAAATCCAGTTCACAAGTATACATACAGAGGGGGGGGGGTCACAAAAAGCACGTACAGGGGGAAGAGTAGTAAAAAACAACTAAAAATTTTGACCGAACGGCAATTTTCGACTAGGTACGTCTCCACTTTCTGGCGTATCTCGCCAAAAAGGTTCTTCGCAGTACATACCTCCCCGAGTTTCCAATTAACTTTCAAAGCATTTCTCAATTCAAAGGGATCTTAAAAAAACCAGCGTTTTGAACTTCAGTTACCTCCAGAATTCACATTTCAAAAATGCTCAGCTGGGACGTTTCTTCTACAAAACTCAAAAAGTATCACTCAACTAAAGGTGGTTGTGGAGGCGGCATGGCAGACTGTCAAGAACTAAAGTATCACCAACTAACAAATCAAAAATCCACATTTACCAAACACCATACCAAACTGGACTTTATTTTTGTGGGCGAAAAAGTTGCTAGAACTAAGCTAAAAGTAGCTCAAAAATTGAGTTTGAGGCGTTTGAGCACCAAAATAAACAATTTTAGTCCGGGAATTCCTTCGAAAACTTGATCAAAAACCCGTGGAATTTGGCAATTTCTGAAGATCTCTCTCAAAATGAGTGGGAGCAAGCCCAAAAACATGGGGCGGGTCCAAAAATTGGGGCGCCCCCTCGGAAAATCTCAGCCATCCCACTATCACTATCATACTTACCATCTTTTCATACTGTACAGATCGTTCCATGGTAGAGGCACTGTAGTCCAGAACATCTTCCCAGTTGTGCAAGAGGAACAGCAGACGCAGCTGTCGTGCCGAATACTGCCGGAGGGCATCCCGAATAGAGATGAAATTTTTCAACGATTTCGACATTTTCAGGCCCGCAATTCGCAGGGTGCCCGCGTGCAGAAAATAGTTGATCCACTGCCGGCAGCCATAGTAGGCCTCCGTTTGGGCAATCTCATTGTCATTGTGGGGAAACTTGAGGTCAAAGCCGCCCGAATGAATGTCCAGGGCCGGGCCACAAATGGCACTGGCCATCACAGAGCACTCAATGTGCCAGCCGGGCCGGCCCGGACCCCAGGGAGAGGGCCAGAGCGGCTCGCCGGGTTTGGAGGACTTCCACAGGGCAAAGTCGAACGGATTTCGCTTCTCCTGTAGCCGGTCCTGACCGATACTCAGTTCGCCCTCGCCTGAAAAAGCAGACGAAAAACATTAAAATTAGCAACTTTAAATTTAAATTCAAAAAAATTACTGTTACATTACACTGATTAAATGTAGAGGGCTACTTCTTCACATAAACAACATGCAATTAGTATATACAAACTTAGGTTTTACCGAATTTTTACCCTAAAATGATGGAATCACAAAAACCGGACTGAAAAACTGTCAATTTTTAAGCACCGGATTCAATTTTATGGGCGTTTTCCAAAGCCACACCGAAAATTCCACTTCCTCAAAACCAAAACATCTTGCCTAGATATGGTAGGAAATGAACGGGAACATAAGTCTTACATTTCAGGAAAACGGGCCTATAGAACTGTTTTAGGACAGTACCAAAATATCAAACAGTCAACAATTCCCCCATTTTTGGTGATTCAAAATTCACTTAGCTACCCTTAATCTATTCATCAAACCTTTCATTTAGCCCCCCCCCCTTCAAACCCACCCCCCCCCCCGAAACCCGCAGAAGTTACAAACCTTCCCGCATGGCACCACCCAGCCCAGCCGTATCTCCGAAGGCTTCTGGGACCAGTTTGGCATAGAAATGATCCTCGTGATCATTGAAAGCTTTGGTATCAAAATAGACGGAACCGCCGGCCTCATAGGCAAATCCGTTGTCAATGATACGCTGAATGTAGTCCACAATTTCCGGCACATACTCGGAGACGCGGGTCAGCACGTCGGGAGGCTGAACCTTCAGTGCCTAGAAGAATACAACAAAATATGTATATTAAAAAACACAGAAAATTAGCAAAAAAACCAGCTGACTGACTAACTAAAGAAAGAGGTACAGACAGACAGAAAGTGAAAGATCTGTTGATAGAGATAAAACAAAACGGGTGCAAGGCTATAATTGCTGGAATTTACTATTATGTGCCTTGCCTCCGAAAAGTTTTAATTGAAAACGATGGATCTACGACATTGGCCCCCACGAAACTTGCCCCCACGACAGTTGCCCCCACGTCACTTGCCCCCACGTCACTTGCCTCTCCGCGACACTTGCCCCCAGCGACAGTTGCCCCCAAATTGAGAATTCTGTTTTGTTTTGTAGTATATACTGTTTGTTCTGTTTTCGGATGTAGTTATTTGATTAGTGTTGAATGCAGACATGTAAGCTGTGTTATAACATATAACAGATATAACAGCAGAGCACTGTTTTTTTTTTGTGTTTTATTGTGTTTTCGCACACTTTTTTTAAAAAAACACACAAAATTTTAAAAAAACACACCAAAAAGCACACTCACATTTTCACCACAAGGAGCGAAATAATATTAATTGTAAGCCTAATTTTTAAGTTTTTCCAAAAAATTTTAGGCCTTCGGCGCAAATAATATATCTATGTTTTTACTTCTGTTTGTTTTCGTCTGGGCATTAGTTTTCGCGTAGCCTTCATTATTCTAAGCAACGGTGTCATTAGGGACTGTATAAGCAAATTATTCTATGAAATTACGTTTCCACATTCTGCAAATGACTGGAATAAAATAAACTGTCGAAAAGTAAAATGATTGAAGGATTTCAGACCAAAATTGTCACAATTTTCAAAAAATTCTGAACGTATGGGGGACCCCGCCCCCCAGACCCCCCATTGTAGCGCAAAAAAGACGTCATCAATGCAAATATTTAACGTTCAGAACATTGAAATATCGTTTATGAAGACTGAGCATGCAATATATGCTTTGTACTTCTTCTGTAAAACGCGAAAAATGCTAAATATAGTTTAAAATGCTGTAAAAACCGTTAAAAACGTGTTAAAACTGCGAAAAGCGAATTTCAGGAAAAACACAGATTTTTTAAAAAAACACACATTTTCTTAAAAAAACACACTAAAAAGCACAGGTAAAATTTTGAAAAAAAACCCTGCAGCAGAGTGTATTAATTTAATCCTTTTCATCAAAAACCAAAAAGACACAAACTATATATTACAAAATTACAAATGTTATGTTAACACTTAACAGTACACTCAATCTTTGACTCAGAGATTTTTTCGGCAGCTTCGAGGTGAAATCAGGTCTCAATTGTGAGGTAAAATTACTCACTAACCGGAAGACTTACGACCTTTATTTTAAAAATTAGCTACGTAAAAATCAGCGAGATCGGAGAAAGTAGAAAAATTGACCCCAAAACTAAACCATCCCTTAGGTTTGCTGTTATATTTGTAATCTGTTATAACATAGCCTCCATGTCTGCATTCAACGTTTAATCAAATAACTACATCCAAAAACAGAACAAACGCTACAAAACAGAATTCTCAATTCGGAGGCAACTGTCGCTGGGGGCAAGTGTCGCGGAGAGGCAAGTGACGTGGGGGCAAGTGACGTGGGGGCAAGTAACGGCCTTCCGAAAACGATATACACAGTGTTCATCTACATATATACAAGGGCGTATCCAAGATTTTAGAAAGGAGGGCGCTTTAGCAAAAGACAGGGTTCATGCGGACTTTTCAGTTTCAATTTCCAGGTTTTTCCAGGTTTTTCAAGGTTTTCAGCGGCAATTTTCCAGGTTTTGTATTATTAAATTTTGATCAAATTAGTGTAAATTTGGAGCATTTTTGGGGTAGAAAGGACCTTACACCAGCGATGCACTGGCCCCAAGCCCGACAATCAGGCCCCTGTCCCGGCATAATTAAAGTAATGGTTAACCTGGGCTGGGTTTTTCCAGAAAAAAATGCGGAAAACTAGTTTTTCGGCTTTTCCAGTGTTTTCCCTTTTTTCGATAACCTCAATGGCTTTAAACTGCTTCTGGAGCGTTAAAAAGGTCAAATTTTAACGAATTAAAACGTTAAACATTATTTTAAATCTACAAATAAAAATCTAGACCGCTTCAAAGAATTATTAGAATTTTTCAATTTTTCAAATTAATTAGGAAATCTTTCGCAAAATTCTCAAAAATATTTGAACGTACCGGGTTTTCCGGTGCCCATCGTGCGGCATTGGCATTTTCAATCAAACATTTGGAAATATTAAAGCTAAAAATAGGTTAAATGTTCACAAAAGTTGTAAATCGTTAAAATCCGAAAAAGTTGTGTTAAAGTGTTAAAAATACAAATCTAGTGTTAAAAATGAAAAAACCTCTTCAAAGTCTAAAAACTATATATATATATATATATATATATATACAAGAATAAAATGCTCGATGGAGGATGAAATGCAATACGGGTGACACTGGGTTTTAAGTGACAGAGGACTAGGTTCTAAATCGTTAATATGGGAGGGGCAGGTTGTAAATACCAGGAGTGACTAGGTTAAAAGCGCACCAACATGGACCAGCTTCGCTGAACAACCCATATTCGCGGAAACTGCCCGGACTGATGCTGGCGGCAGTTCTTCAGTAACAGTTTACCAATTTGTGAGCATAGCTCTGCGTCTGCAACAGTT
>JASAND010021231.1:0-25389 GCA_030248195.1 Trissonchulus latispiculum | reverse complement strand
TCAAACGGTATATTGTGATGAGTTTTCACAAATAAATTGGAATTAGAATTTTGATTTAGGCCTTTCAAAAAATTTTTTAATTTTTGAAGATTTTAAATTTGACCGCATTTCTATATACATGTACAAATTTGGGGGACCATTTCTTGACCTTGACTGTTTTGTGACCCACCTATTTCCGAGTTTCTTCCCACACTTGGCACAGGAACTGTCATGGGTCACCACAATCTTCACATTCTGAGCTTTCATTGACAGATCTCGCATCTACAACATGTGTATATGAAAATGAATGGAAATGAGCGAAATGTGAATGGCCCGAGTCAGAGATGAAACCGGGTCACCGGGTCAGTTCGGGTCACTATATGGACCGGGTCGCCGGGTCACCGGGTCAGGAGCTCAGCCCCGGTCTTGACCCGGTATTTCTAAATTAGGGAATTCTTGCTGTTGTTTTTTATCTTTCAGAGTTTTTACCAGTTTTTTTCCAACTGAAGACATCAATAATTACTCAGAAAAACTAGCAACAGAAATATTCTTAGCTTAATCATGTGATTTTTAAATGCTTATCATGTAGTAAGTGTCCTCCTTAATATTTGTACTGTCATTCAAGCTCAGATAGGTTGAAACAACAATGATTGCGTTGAATCTTAGCTAGAAAATGAATATTATTACATGGGCCCTTCAGAGTATGAAATTTTTAGTTTAAAATCTAAAATTTTCCATGCTCAGTCTACTGTAAGTGATTTTTCACTGATGCTATCATTTTTGGAGAAGGAGTTCAGGCTGTATGTTAATCAAATCTCATTGCAGAAGAGAAAATGTCAGCAAAAACAAAGGTTTACAGATTCTGAAATTTGCTTTGCATTTTTTAAAATTTTAATTGCTTACTATCTTTAGGAACTAATGGAGTTGTGATTGATTTTTATTTCTACAATTCTGAATGGTAGCCGTAAGCAAGAATATGTATTTCATCTCCGCTGAGTGAAACCTCAATAAAACTAACTAAATAAAATATTTTGCTAAGATATATAATGATAAAATACACAAGTGCTAATGTTAAACCATATAATTGGAATTTGTGATGGCTTTGGCAAGATGTTTTTTGATGAAATTTCTTTGATTCAAAAATCAATAAATTTTTTTCAAATCATATTGAATGCGAAATCGTGCAAATCAGTTTTGATTTTTTCGGTTTACTTACAATACTTACATACTTTCCAACGAACTTTAAGGAAAGCAAAAAATTTTGTCCAACTTCTTATGTAGTTGAGAGCGCAGAAAAATGTCAAAAAAGGTAAAAAACACTCGCCACACCCCAATATTAGTATTTTCAATTTTTCCAAGCTTAAACCTGAATTTTCAGAAATACCGGGTCACCGGGTCACCGAGTCAACAAATTGAGGCCCGGTTTCATCTCTGGTCGGAGTTATTCATTTTGAATGGCCTGAGTTATTCATCTCGCGTTTTGAATAAGAATGCCTAGTCATTTCGAGTTTTGCATAAAATGGCTATTCAATTTGCGAAATGTATAATTTCGGAGTTTTATCCCTACCCTGGGTGAACCAGAAATGTTCGCCAAATCGGGGGGGGGGGGGGGGGCAAAGGCCCGGCACATCCGCTGATCACGTGTAATTAAATTGAACATTTTTGTCAATCCAGTGCATAAATAATTTAGGACTAGTAATTTCGTAACAAACTGAAACTAATCAAAGTATTATTATCCAATCTAAACGGCAACTAAGAGAAACGGTTAGAACGATAGACACCAATTCAAGGACATACATATAGGCCAATAAGTGACATAATAAGGTATATGCTTAAAATATCCTTGGTATACCTATTGCCTTAAAAATGCTTGGCACGAGAAAAAACTGAGAATAAGATGGATAACACATTTGATTCACTCACTACGATGTGCTACAGACACAATCATACAAGTAAGTTAGGTGCGTTCAATCGCTGACCACTCTGCCAGACTGATATGATAATTCGGCGGGCGTCGTCAGTGGCGTACCGACATAATAAGTTGCAGCGTTTAGGTTTTTCGACACTGATTGAAGGAATTGAAAACCGTTTCTGTCCTGTTGGTAAACCAACCAGACTCTGGGCATAGTAGAGACCGCGACGAATTTCCACATCACGTCTGCGAATCCCTGTGTTCTGCAGGATCGTTTCCAGGGCACACCAGAGAGAGTCCAGTTTCAGATCAGTCGGCAGCAGTTCTACTGCCTAAAAAGCTTCATTTAATTTAATTAACTTTAAGAAAAAACTTAAAAAATAGCATTTGGCGGGCAAATTTTTCTAAAACCTTCTACAAATTTAAACCTCAACCAATTATCAAACCATATATAAACCATGAGAAGCAACCTACAAAAGCATCAATACAAAAATAGTGTTCATTAGGTACATGGAACCTTTTTCAGATCATACACAAAATTAATACGTATATACCTACACACTTTCAGATAAGACATACTTTAACAGTATCAATATAGGGAGCATAGTCTTTGAGCACTCTGAGGGCGAGGGACACATTGGGCGGAGGTTTTGGGAGTTTGGACTGTATCAGTCCGATCAGGGAATTGTCCGACGGATTGGCGTACATTCGCAGGAGGATCAGGAAAACGTCCCGACTCTCCGGACTGGAGTTGTAGCTTCGACGACAATACCTAAAGATAGGGGGGGATCATGCGCATTAGTTAGATATAGCAGTATTACCTATTAGATATGTTGAAAAAAATCTACACTGTTTCACATTTTAAAACAAAAAAGTTACAATTCAGGGGTGTGGTGCTACTAATACGTTACGTAAACGAAGCAACGCTGGAAAATCCCCGTTCCAACCACTGTGTAGGGAGTACGGCCTACAAATTCTTCTAGCAGTAGTTTGAGAAGGATAGTTATATATATATATATATATATATATATATATATATATATATATATATATATATATATTATTTTAACCTTTCCGCTTGCTGATAGTCCAGCAAAACATTGGTATAGATGGTAATGGCCATGTTCATGCCTTCCAATCCGGCCAAACAGTAAGGGCTTTCTCCTTCACTACATACCTATGTATAGCAACAACAACAGTAGTCAGTTACAAAAAAATTAAAACAGTTATATAAATGAAAACATCTATGCTAAAACTGGCAAAGTCCACTCTTCTAGACTTCAAGCCATAAAAGGGACGACGGAAGAATAATAAAAATAGCATAAAAACCAAAAATATCTTTCTCGTTATCATTAAACTAACCTCCTCAGACAATATCTCAAACAAATATCGCATGCTAGAAGAGAATTTCTCGCCAACAAATTCAATCCAATGAATACAAACAAAAAACTATTAAAAAATTAAATAAGTATAGTACTAAAAGCTTAAGAAAATAACGCCCGATTGCACCAAATGTTTCTACGTAAAATCTAATTATCTTAAAATCTTATTAGCTAGAAAGATTTTAACATTAAACACATTTTCCGTTGCACCAAAATGTTTTTGCGTAAAATCTTTTTAACTTCTATTTAAAATCTGTATTACTAAAATCTAATTAAGGGTCACGTGACTAAAACAGCCTATCAGACACCGAGCGGCAGCTTTGAAGTAGTAGCTCTGTCCAATAATAAAATACTAATGTCACGACAGTGTGAAACTGGTTAAAATCTAATTATTCGTGTTTTCAAAACTTTATTTCTTTTCTCTTTACATTCCTTAGTTAGGTTACTAAGCTTAGCCTTAGCTTGACTGTCAGAAACGCTACGATGTTGCTTATTTGATGGTAACAAATTCTGGCAACCTACGTCCTACAGTTCTTATCAGTAACTGCTATGAATGCAGCCTATTTCAGGATTTCATTTAGCAAGCTATTACATCAACCAAAAATTGTTTCTGTGCAAACTTGAACAAAAAATGAATCTCCAAATTTCGAATTTATTAGATTTCTTATTTGAATATAAACACACAAACTAAATTAATCGCTCAAGAAAAATAATGGAGAAAAATATTATATATAGTGAAAACTCCCAGAAAATTCGTGCAATTTGCTAGATTTTCACGTTAAACAGATTTTAAACATGGTATGAGGCATGTTTAAAATCTAATTAACTTTCAATAGGTAATCAGATTTTAAACAGATTTTAAATATATTTAAGTTGGTGCAATGCTCTGTTCACTTAAATATATTTAAGATCTGTTTAAAATCTAATTTAGCTAATTAGATTTTAAACACATTTGGTGCAATCGGGTGTAAGTATGTATACTAGTATGAGGTATCTGAACCAGGAGCAGTTCAGCACTGTAGGAACTGGAAGTCTCCAGAAACGTCAACAATTTCGTCCTCAGTCGACCCAAGTCCCCAGGTTCCTTTCCGGCCGGCGCCACCGAACAACCTGAGAAAAAATAAAGAAAATATCCAAGAAAGAATCTCAGAATGCCATTGCTTTTTTCAATTTCACAAATGAAAATGTTAAGAGGTAAATACCGAAAGGGAAACGAAGTGGGAACCACAAACCTACCTTCGCCCAGTCCGCGCAAATACTGAGCCATCAGTGATTTGACCTCCAGAATATAGGACTCCGCCAGCACATCATGAAAACAGGGTCTCAGCTCGCCCCAGACATGAATAATGTGCTCCTATAATATAAACTGGCTAATTAGAAATAATTAATGCACAATTAATTAGGAATAATAACTGGAACTAGTAAAACGCAAACACTGAATCTATTACCATCTTAATGTTATATATACAGACCCGTTGCAATTCCTTTATTTTCAAATTCATAATTTATTCAGTTTGGAAGATATCCAAGCAAAATACTATCATTTTTTAGTCAGCAAAATAATTATGTTACTTGCAAAAGCTAAAAAACTAAGCTCAGATATGCTTTATGGCTAGGGCTCCACCGCTATGCTGTAAAACTAACCAAGTATGCAATGACAAGCTGTGGTGCTTCTTTGCGCAAAAAGTCCAACACCTTTTCACGAGGCATACTCTCAACTTCTGGCACTTCCTCAGTAAATATCTAAAAACAATTTTAAAATTGTGATACTACCAATGTTGCTGCGTATGGGTATATATGGGTGCAAACAACCATTATCTACATTAAAATTTGACAGTACAAAAATGTTTAACACTGAGGTCCCAGGTTTGAGACTCACGGCAGGGCCAAATCTTTAACCCGAGACATAGTATGCTTAGTTGTAAATCACTAATCAATTAATGAGATTATTAAGTTATTACATAATTAATTGAGTGTTAAGTGTGCGATGTCTCTCCCCTACCTTCAATCCTTCGTCAGGATTTTCGCGAATCACCCAGCCAGCATATCGCAGAACAATCTCCATATTTTCTCGAGCCTAAAATTAATGAACAAAAAATGTCCGTCTATTCCTGAGAGAGAGCCTACAGATCTTTCTACAGCATCTCTTTAAATTTAGCCGCAAAAAACTCGACAACTTTCAAAGAGTTTTGCCACATTCCCAGGGTATATAAATGTGCATAAAAATACATTCAAGCAATTCCGAACAACCATACCGACGACAATCATAGTACAAATTTTGTTTGAAGCCTAGCCACTGACTATTCACCTAGATTTTGCAAGTAATGAATTGTCCTATCAATTCCTTTCAAGGGAGAATTCATGGTTTTGGCCTGTTTTTGCAGCAAGTCTAGGGCTAAAATATACAACATAACCTAAGACAAAATAGCCACAAAAAGCAAACCCAACAATACTAATCCACAGAAGATAATGAAAAAAATCAGATTAGGGGAAATATTTCTTCATGAACTGAACCAATGGGCGAGATCGCACCTTCCACATGCATGCCCTTTCGCTCGTAGAGGAGAAACAGTTCGGGATATTTCTTATTCTCCAGGAGCACTCGTTCACTCTCCGTCACATTGCAGTTGTTGTCCCGCAGGCGAAGCAGGGAAGACAACATCGTCTCATTGGTCTACAACAACGAGCAAAAACCACAAGAGCCATCAAAATTTTTTAAAAAAAAGCTGTCTATGTCATAAAAGATATATAGTACTAACAGGCGTGATTTACTCGGGATTAAAAACAAGCCCTACAAAATACTATTCGTCTAAGCATACAACAACTGACCCATGCAACTTGTACAGCTGTTGTGATATCGTAATCAAAATTGTAGAATGTACGCGGTAACTACCTACCCTGGGCTTATTCTAGTGGGGGGGGGGGGTAGGGGGCCCCCCATAAACACCCTCCCCCCCCCCCCAAATCGTTCCCCCCCCAAAAAGTGGGTGCCCCTTTTGGTACCAACTTTTGCCCTGAAAAAATCGCTCAGAAGGCCAAACTTTCAAAAATTTTTCGGCGTCGCCGGAGATTTTCAGTCGATTTTTGTCTATTTAAGCGCTATTTTTGCACTAAAAATGAACTTTTTTGGGGATTACTATAAAAACAGCGCTGTTTTTAGCATGTTTTTAGAAAAATTTTGAAACATTTTCGCCCCGCCAAGAATGACTCGCCCCCCGCGGCCCCCCCCCCCCCCCCCCCCCCCCCCCAAAGAGCCCCCTCCCCAAGAAAAATTCCCTAGAATAAGCCCAGCTACCTGTAGATAACACTTGAGCAAAGTGGTATCCAGTATCTGTAGGAGATTGTACATTTCTTTGACTTGATTGACAGGCAGAGTACCAGGCGCAGCCGAGACCGATATTTTTCCTGAACCAGCCTGTTGTAGGGCTTTATGATGCTCATTTAGGGCGAAGGCAATGTTCGTGCGGACCTAAACAATTGGAAAAAACTATTAGAAGATACACGCCTGGCTTATTTTTAGGCGAAAATACATGGGAGGGGGGACATACTTTAGGAAAATGTTTGTGAATTTTTGCGGCCTTTTTGTGTAAAAAATGCTTAAAATAAGTTTATGTGGTTTAGGCTAAAATAGTGAAAATTTCGTTAAAAATCAGGCGAAGCCGGAAAAACCTTTCAGAATCTGGGGTAAAAATGGTGAAATTTGGCAACCGCTGGGGTTTGTCCCTTGCAAGCCCATGCTCACATGGAAATCCTTCGAGTGTTCGTTATAAAAGGTAAACAGGCTACACATACCGACAAGAAATACCGCACAAAAACCTAGCATTTTTCAAATGCCCTAACCTCAGCCAGATAGGACTGTAGGGCGTTGAGACCGGCCTGGACATCGGGTCGACCAATGTCCACTGGAAGGAGACCCGGGTAGCTGATCGTCCGACGAATGTCCCCCGGCAGCAGATTGGGAAACAGACCAATCACATAGAGGACTTCTGAAAGCAGAAACCGTAATCCTCTAACAATAATTTAGGAAGAAGAAAAAAGGCAATGCTTGAAACAATGAATATTGAGAAAGTGTGAAATGACGTGACAAATAATTGCAACACGTCATGGAAAAAACTTTGAAATCAATTTTCTTCCAAACTAATAAACAACTCTGCATCTGGCTTCTTTTCAGGACACTTGTCGAGGAGGGGATAGCTTCGTATCGTAGGGCGTGACAGGTTTCATTCAAACAAATTCAAACGTTTAATCATAAAACCCTCACAGAACATAAAAAGGAAAATACATCTCCTCAGACAAGTAGGACAAATATATTATACAACGTACCTGCATTAATTTCGCTGTAGAGTCGAAAGGCATCCACAAACTTTTTCTGTGTGAACAGATAGAAGGCATAGAGGTTTTTGATCTCGTTGATACGCTTCTGTCGTTCCTCTGCCGACTCATCCTGAATGTTTTGCTGAAATAAAATGCAAAGAAAGCAAATGACTGTTTTAAAATGTCATCATCTCCGCATAAAAATATGTCCTTTTAAAGCATTTCTGTTTCTATTTGTGAAACACAAACAGCACCGCCTATTTGCAGCATATACCCAAGCAAGAAGACAAACACAGTTTTGCTTACAGCAAGCTGAATAGCCAGCTGGTACTGTCTGCTGGTCACCAGTCGCTGAACATTGGACTTCAGATTATCCAAGGCTGAGAAACAGTAGACATCGTTGATCCCGGCCACATAAAGGACGCCACTAACAATACAAAATACAAAATATAGAAAATACAAATCTGATCACAGACCTATTTTCTGCGCTCAGCACAATCAACTAAAGAAAGAAGATTTTGAGCCGTAATCTCTGGATAATAACGCTCATCACAACAAATTCGAGCTAAATTAAAAAGATTGTTCACTAAAAGCAAGAGTACATAATAACTAAGGGTGTGACAAGCGTCAAGCTATTAGTTATCAGGCTATCAGGCTTGCGACATGATTTGCACGATAACGGCTTAGCCCTCCCCCCACAAATTAGACCCATCACTTCAAAGAAATTTGCACGCTATGTGTTTGTGTTCTAAAGCTCAAAAACAACACAACTAGTCAGTTGGTTCAATGTGCGTCTGTTGCGAGCTTCAGCACACAAATATAGCGTGCAAATTTCTTTGAAGTGATGAGTCTAATTTGTGGAGGGGGGAGGTCAACCGTTATCGTGCGGATGATGTCGCAAGCCTGATAACTAAGAGATTGATACTTCAATGACGCCGCATCCCAGCTATGTAGACTGAGGATGAGGAGTAGTTCCTCACACCAACCTGATGGCAACAGAGGCAAACTTTGGCCGGGTCAGATCAATGGTCTGAATCAGCTCCGTCGGTCGGATAGATCTCACTTCCACATGACGTGGCAGAAGGGCCACCAGGTAGGGACTGTCATACACTGAAAATAATTAGGTATATAATATAGCTATATGCGTAATGAAGTATATACGTACAGATGGTGGCTGAATGCAATGGAAAGTGACGCCCCCCTCCCCCCCCAAGGTCCCCCATACTTTCCCATGAAATAAATGTCTAAAAATACCCAGACTAAAAATTTGAGATCCGGCATCAGGTACGTTTTACTCGTCTGAAAGTGCGAACGTGTGGCAGTTCGAACCTATACAAAGATTCCAACAGAGACTAAAATGTGTATGTTTGAGTGAGCATGAAAATTTACCAGGTTCAATCATTGGTACATAAAGAAATCGATAAAGCAAATAATCAATTGTTGGTCACTCGATGATTTTAACTGACTTGATGGCATAACCAACCTAAAGAGTGAGGAATATCAGCCCAGAGGACCTCCGATTGTTCCGGGACCACATTGCCGTCCAGATCCCGAAACAGGACCCTCTCGTCCCGGAGAAAGGCAAACAGCTGGCGATCCGGGATACTCAGGACCAAGGGCTCCACGGCCTTCCCGCCCGTCGTAAACAGGGGAATTGGAGGCTCTGGCTACAGGAAAAAAACAGACAAAAAGATGACACACAGATGACAATAAAACCAGAAATCGTTTCTAAAGAAGGGTTGGGCTTACCCCTCCCCCCCCCCCCCCCGCTGGAGGAGAGAAACATATTCTATAAATTTGACAGTAAGCAAATTTTTAACACAAACTTTTACAAGTATATACGTACGTTGTTTGTAATTCAGAATTTCTATGCTCAAAAACTGAGACAAAAGTGCCACTCTAATGAACGATGAGGCAACTGGCAGCTTGTAAAGGCGGACCAAACTAACATCCAAACTTAAATAACTATAACTGTACTGTTTCCTATGCAAATATTTTCCAAAAACTTCTGTAAGCGTCTAATGGTAAGTAAGTTTACAATTTCGGTACAGTTTCGAAGGTTGTAGAATCAATCAGTGAAAGACGTATACTCATAAGGACTAACTGAAAAACCAAGCCTTCAGAAAAAACCTTCAAGTCATCAACGTAAGTCCCTACACACTTACTCGTAAGCCATCCTTGCCTGGGTCCAGGGAAACCAGGAAGTACTCATCCCGGAGTCCGAGCACGAGAACACTCTCCAGGCAGGCCAGACAGCGAGGACTGTCTGGGAAGGATATTTCAAACTGAAAACCACAATTGCCTTGACAATACTGCTTGTACTGGGTTTGGGTGCAAGACTGGTTGCCTGCACACAAACAAATAGTCCGAGGATTAAAGATGGTCGAATTAAACGAGCTAATGTTAATGCGTTTAATCCTGCATTAAAGAAACAGCCGTTCACATTTTAATCCTGCTGATTTTTAATCCGATCATTTGAATCTTTAAAGAAATAGGCCCTTAGTCCTATTTTTGAATGGAGAACTAGTCGTTAGAATTCTGCTATTCCGCAGCTATTCTTTAACTTTTTAGGCGCAGTCCACGGTTACTCACGTTGATTAAGAAATTGGAAGACTTGTTTGTTTCGTGAAAGAAATTTCAAAGCAGAATTGAATGCAACCAAAAAACTGAACAGCTGCAAAATTAGACAACTTACGGGAGCTACTTCAGTGGCTTCCAAATTCTGCCAACAGTATACCTAAAAATTAAAGTATAATAATTAGTTGAAATAATTTCTTCGGGAACACCCCATCAAAAAGTTGCCAAATACGTCTAAAGCAAAAGGCACAAAAAGAGCACTAAAGCAAGAGTCAAAAAGAAAATGTCGAAATAAGTACAATACCTGAACTTTCCTCCGAACGACAACAAAAATACAGAGACAATTTTCCTCGTTATAATCGTTCCATGCCTAAAAAAGGCAAACTTTCAAAAATTCAAAATGCACTAATTTCAAAACAAAATCAGAAGGATTGAAAAATTAAAAGAAAAAATATTTACTAAAAGTCAGCAGACGAAACGCATAAATTCTAACGCACACCCAGTAATTGATCAAATTAAATTACACCTAAATTAGAACAGTCTCGGAAGGGAGTGCTGGTGGCATACAGACCCCGTTACCAAATTTTATTCTGAACTATATAAACTTTGCGGGGCTGGTTGTTTGACATTTGCCCTATTTCAAACTTTTATAAAAAAAACTCTAGCTTTAGGTTAGTTTTCAGTGCTGAACTGGCAAACACAATACTTTCTAAGTCTGTTTCTGATTACCCCACTGAAATAAAAAAACTGGTCAGAACATAACCGTAAGTCTGGCTTTTTCCTGCAGGAGGGGGGGGGGTGGCGCCCCCCCCCCCTCCAGCAACTGTGCCTCCCCCGGAACTGTAAATGGCCCGAAAAATAGGATTTTGATTGAGGGTAAATTTTGAAAACTGTTTCCGGCGTCGCCGGATTTTTATGCATTTTTAGCTATTGTAAGCTTAAATTTAGTTAAAAATAGGTAATTTTTAGCTGAGCTGCAAACAATAGCTATTTTTCAAGCATTTTCGAAAAATCCTCCCCCCAGACTTCCCCTTCCACAGAAATTTTTGCCAAGGAAAAAGCCAGTACGTGCAATGTGTAAGTGCAAAACATGGGTGCTTCGAGTACTCAGAAAGCCCGGTTTCTTTCCATTCCACACATCCGTCTGAAGCCCAGACAAAACGCTAATAGAATCAAAGGTTCTACTGAAAGCCAATTTGCACTGCAATGGTTTCAACTTACAACTTCAACTGCAAGAAAATAGGTAGCGCCCTTCGTCTTTGGCAGTGATGCAATCTGTGGGAAATTTACTTGCTCACAATCATGAATAGATATTTGGCCATCTGAAAAGTATAAATATATACAGTGAGTAATAAAGTCCACCTTACATATTGTTGGGAAGCATCATTACAGCACATTCAAGAATGCACCCTCATGCTTGAACTTTGAAAATTTCATGAGTAATCAAGAGTGGCAGGCGCCAAGTTACATATATACACGTATATACAAAGGAAAAATGTTCCCTCCCATTGCAAATACGCAGGGTTCTGCTGGAATTTGTAGTGGGTGAGTGAGACAAAGAAAAAAGAAATGAAGATTTACTCCAGAATTAACAAAGACGCAACGGAGCGTACACAACGATTAATTTTTATTTAAATGATGATTACAATATATACATAATAAGTGAAAGAATACAATGTCAATCAACAACATACATCATTTGTATACCCGAAGAAAAGACGTTAACGATAAGAGGGCCCTCACGTTCGGAGCCCCCCCCACACTTAATCCTTTAGAGTGCCAAGGTTTGTTCTTCTCCTTAGTTTCTTAGATATTCTTACCTGAAAGACAAACTAAGATATGATTTCGAGGATTGACATACAGCTGGGATACAGGTTTCTTCATAAAGCTTCGGCATAATTGCATACTATGATCTACCCTCTGCCCATCTAAAAAATAAACGCCTTTAATTCATTTTATACACAGTTACAAGGCAGGGCAGACTCTTGACTCTTCCAAGAGTGCATAATAGAATAAGAGTATGAAACTCTTACACTACTATATATATATGTACTGTATGTACTGAACATGCTTGACATGCTCGGTTCGTATCATGCTGGATTCATCGGAGACGATGAAAGACCAGATACCATAAAGTAACTTAAAGTAACTAGACTGAAAAAATCACAGCCAATAGTTACAACGTAAAGCCTAAGCTACTTAGCGAATCAGCGAGTATAAATACGTTTGTATGAAAGCAAGAAAGAAGTGGAGCAAAACATGAAACGCGTTTTTAAAAGGCAAAACATTTCCAAGTCAGATGAAGTAGAAATTAAAAAAATTAGTGATCTTACCCTGACAATAGTAATTCAGAAGAAAACCATTCTTGGTACCAGCATAAAAGCAATTACCTATACAAAGACGCAACAATATATTTATATACGTATATTCTCGATCATGGGGAAATGTAAGCGCTTATTCAACCATGTACATAAATATACACAAACCGCACAACAAACGAAATCATGTGCATTTTCGTATGTATATATACTTACAGTCAGCACTAACAGATTCTATATGCAGTGGAAGCTTGTTTGCAACATCAATGCGCCGGTAAGCGTCAAACATTAGCACGTCCTTAGGAAAATCTGCAACATGAAGCAGACAGGATAGGAGAGCGTGTACATCATAGGTGTAATTGGGGGGGTAACCCCCCCAGCCATTTCTTCAGACCCCCCCCCCAGAAATTTTTGGGGGCCCCCGGCCCCCCCCCCAACTGGGGGGGGGGGGTGGGGGTAGCCGCGCCGAAGGCGCGAAAATTGAGCCAAAATGGGGCATTTTTAGGGAAAATTTGGCAAAATTTTTTAAAAAAAGTCCAAATTTTTGGCTTAACGTGTTTATTATCGCGAGAAATACACGTTTATAACGGTTTTATGGACTTCTAGACTCAATATTGACCTTATTCTGGACTCAGAAACATGTTGGCAATCAAGTTTTCGAGTTTAAAAACACTGTCTAATGTTAAAATTACTTAATGATTTCATGTTTTTCGGTATTAGCAATGGCTGAAAATGCGATTTTTGGCATAAAAATAGAAAAAATTTTGGGGGAGGTTTGGGGGGGGGTCGTGGGGGGGTTTGGGGGGGGGCTAAAAGGGGCCCCCCCAAATTCCGGGGGAGGTGGCCCCCCCCAACCCAAATCCCCGTTACACCTATGGTGTACATGTGTTTGTGCAGGGACGGGATGATTTCCACAATCATCTCCCACCCCCCAAACGATTTGGAGCTCCCTCCCAGACAGAAGAATCCGGTTTTCCGGGCAGAAAAACAGATTTTGATCGATCGATTTTACTGATCGATCGGTTGATAGGATCGATCTCTCGCTCGATTTTTAAAAGCAGAGACCTCGATTTATATACCCTTGGGGCACCTTCTCAGCCAAATCGGAGACAAAAAATTTTTTCGAACCAAGGCAAAATTTTTGTTCCCCCATCTTTATATATACATATAAGTGCCGATTTTTCCTTACCCCAACCCAACCCACCTCAAATCGGCTGTGAGTTGTGACCCTACCTACATAGCTGTATATATATACCTTGACAAAAAGATGGGGGTGGGGGTAGCCGAAATCAGGGTGGGTGGGATCAGCCGGTTTTGGTTTTGAGTGGGGTGGGGTCCGGAAAAATCGAATTTGGGGGAAAGGGTAAAAAATTTTTCTTCAAATTTTTCAGAAAAAATTTGCGATTTTGCTAGGAAGATGCTATTTACAACCAAAAATTAGCACAACTAGAACCATTGGAACCAAATGGAATTTTTGAGAAAAATTTAAAAAAAAATAAATATAAAATTTACAACGTGGTAAATCTGTTATAAAATTGTTAGAACTTATTTTGGAGCATTGTAAAAACGTTGTAAACATTTACTACGATTTTACAACAAGTTTACCACATGGTAAAATCGTAAAAAAAACGTTGTAACTTCGTTGTAAAAGTTGTAAAAACATTGTAAATTGGTCCAATTGCATTTACAATGATTTTATAACAGATTTACAACAATTTTACAACGTGGTAAAAATATTGCAAATACGTATAAAAATCGAAGTAAAACCATTGTAAATCCATTAAAATCTCATGGAAAAATCGGATATAATCATTGTAAATCCATTAAAAAATATCAAAATTTCAATAAAAATTTGTGGTAAATTCATGGTAAAATCGTTGTACCTTGCGCAGCAATTTACAACGATTTTACCCAAAAAGTTCTTCCTGTGATGACCAAGAGTGCATAATTGCACTATATATAAGAAGAAGAGTAAGCCGCTAGAGGGCTCCTCTTCTTGGCATTGCGTAACGGTGCTCCGACCACAATACGCGAATGTTCCCCCGTTTGGTGGGGGGGGGGGGTAGCTCTTTTCGACATAGCATACCCCCCTCCGTTTGGTGGGGGGGTAGCAGAAAAGAGGTCCCCGGTTGGTGGGGGGGGGGGGGGTATCCAACAGCCCATCAGATTGAAGAGACCCCCTCCCCCCCCGATTGGGGGGGGGGGGGGGGGTAGCGCAGCGGATTCCGGTAGTTTTTGGCCGATTCGCAAAAGGGTCCCCGTTTGGTGGGGGGGTAACAAAGAGAGGACCCGTTTGGTGGGGGGTATGCAAAAGAGGTCCCCGTTTGGTGGGGGGGGGGGTCGCCAACAGCCAATCAGATTCATCCCTTAGCCTGACTTGGCGACCCCCCCCCAACCGGAGACCCCATTCTGCCTACCCCCCCCCCACCAAACGGGGACCCCTTTTGCATATCCCCCCACCAAACGGGGACCCCTTTTGCATACCCCCCCACCAAACGGGGACCCCTTTTGCATACCCCCCCCACCAAACGGGGAGGGGGTATGCTTGTCGACCCCCCACCAAACGGGGGAACATTCGCGTATTGTGGTCGGAGCACCGTTACGCAGTGTCAAGAAGAGAAGCCCTCTTGTGGCTTACTCTTCTTCGATAATATTAAGGAATAAATTATGGACTCTTGGTATGACCCTTGGGGCACCTTCTTAGCCAAATCGGAGTAAAAAAATTTTTCTCGCCTTCGGCGCGACTGCCCCCCCTTTTGGGGAAGGGTTGAAAAAAGACTTGGGGGCTACTCCCCCCCTACCTTACACCTATGATCGTCTCCCACTCCCACCCAATCCCAAACATCAGATTTCCAATGCTTTAAGCCAGACAAAACTGTCAAAAAATTTAAGATTTATAAATTAAAGTACAGATGCTAAGGTTGACTTGATTTAAGTATGTCCTTATCTTAAATCAAAAGTGCATTGTCTAAGAAGAATTAAAGCTTACAAAGTCAAAACACTATTATGACCAGAGATCCTATCCACGACTTCACCTAGTCTAGCTTTCTAGACTCGAATCTGCCTGGTTTTCGTGAGCGGACGGCATCAGAAGAGCTCAGAGCGCCACCGCCGTGAACTTGGCGTCAAGGATTTCCTAACATCTAGCTGTCCCAATTTTGTTCTTCATAATAACTTGGTATGTAACACATTGATTTATCAATACCGTAGCCTTGGATGGAAGTTAAAAGTATCTTGTGCTTTGGTTTGCTACGTATTATAACATTTCTTTCGTGTATAAAACTATTTTCGTCAATTGATCCTGAGTCACGTTACATAAAACCTGAGTATGGAAGTAAAGTTTAATTTCAGTGGTACCGAAACGTCTACTTTCTTAAGGTGCTGGTTTCCTTTCGGGTATTTTTGACTCCTACGGCTTTAATTCTTTACGCAAAGAGCTAAAACTTACGAAATAACCTATTTCCGTGCTCTTTAACATTTTAGGACCAGTCCCGTATTCTTAGGCCTAAAGATAAGAAAGTTTTGGTTTTTGGCCTTAAGGGGGGGGTTAACACCCCCCATCGCTCAGGCCCAGAATCTTAGACCACACAAACCATGAAATTTGAGGCGATTTCGTCCAGGAGCAAAAAAGTTACAGTCATCAAAATTTCCAATCTATTGAAAATGGCCCAAAATCGGAACTTTAGATTTTTCGCTTCTTGCAACGATAACTACTCAAATCAAAACCGTTCGAAACATTCTATAGCTCATTTTGTAGCTAAATACAAATCTAAAACTTGACGAGGAGCTTTTTTCAAATTTCGGCTTCTAACTGCTGTAGTCATCGTTTCTGTGAGAGAGCCCCAAAACACTGAAATTGAAAAATCACGAAGATACGGTTTTCGACCGATAACTTGAAACAGCTGCAAAATGGACGTTTGTGCCAAGAAGAAAAGTTGCTTAGAATTGAAAAAGCTATCGATTGATGTAGATATTGTGCATATTTGTAAATTTAAAAATTTGAAATTTTATTTTTATTTATTTTTGGGCTCGCATACTAATGACAATTATAATAACCCAAATTTTAGATATGGATATTCGCCCAGACTTATATATTATTTTTAGATACTACATGAGCTATATTGTGTTTTTTTAGGTTGTTGGTTGTGGATTTAGTTTGTGTCGGGCGATATCATTGTGTTAGGTTGTGATTTTCTCAATATGGAGTGGATTTTTTGGGAGTGGTTTTTTTTTTTTTTTTTGCGGACGCCGCCGCCTCTTATTTTAGTTTGTGGGGACCCCCGGGAGTAGTAACGGGCGCATTTATCGGCGGCGTCGGGGGGGGCTTTTTGCCCCCCCGCCCCCCCCTTTAAGCTCCCAGTAGGTAGACAAGACACGGGCATGGTTGGTATGGCTGGAAAGAGGACTCGAAAATGAACATTTTTGCTCTTACAACTTTTGAGCTGTCTCCAGTGGTTAAGTCAGAAGCAAAAAACTGTTTTTAGGGTCAAAAAATGGCCATTTTCGATGAAGTCCGTTTTTTCAAAATTATGGCCACATGTTAAGGACAAAATTGGCTTAGTTATACTCAATCGATACATCGTCCAAATGCACATTTTATGAATGCCTATGAGCCGGACTTCATTGCTTTCCTATAGAGATTTAGCCGAAAAACCATTTTGGCTAAACTGCGATTATTTTGTTTCGAACATCGATTTCTCAAAAACTATCCGACGGACTCCGGAGATTTTCGGCAGAATCGAAATTTGCACTTCTGCAGAGGGACGTTTTTCTTGGTTTGGGCTAAAACATATTGAGTAGCAAGAAAACTCAATGCGAAGTTGCGAAATTTCGTGTTATTGTGCATTTGGCCGATTTTCTCGAACGTTAAGACCTGCTGAGCCAAATCCAAAAAAACGTCCCTCTGCCCATATGTCCTTCATAACGTGGTACAAAAAGAACTTTTGGCCGATTCTTCAGTTTTGAGAAATCGATGTTCAAAAACTTTTGGTCTATATTCATCCTGTTAGATGTCAGATTATCAGAAAATTTCTGCTATTATTTTGCTAATTTTACCAGTTCTGCAGGCTCATGTGAATGTACAGATAATAAGCTTTAAAACGATGTATAAAGCTCTTTGCGACTCCCAAAATTGCGAAAGTTATAGCGTTTCAAAAAAACACCACAAAAGCACTACACAGAAGGATACCACCACCTTAAGTCAGAATTTTATTTGTCAGAATGTCACTAGTCAGAATTTTATTTGTCAGAATTTCACTAGTCAGAATTTCGTTTTTCAGAATTTCATTTGTCAGAATTTCATTTGTCAGAATTTCATTTGTCAGAATTTCACTAGCCAGAATTTCACTTTTCTGAAGTGTCAGGCTGAATAGAAATAAATCATTTCATGCTGCTGTCGGAACTTACAGGACAACACCTTACTTAAAACCCCTAACAATAATTGTGTTTTAATGCAATTAGGCGAAGTCACAAATCACCAAAGTAAAATTACAAGGTAATGTCAAAGCAACAAGTTAAAATTAAACAATTGTAAGTTATCATTTAGCATATCACATTATTAAATCTACAAGTGCGTTTCCAGCTGGAACGTTTCCATCGTTAAAAACATCTTCTTCCTGTCCATTCGCTACATCGTCTCCAGCTTCTTCTTCCAAGCCAATGCCAGCCTTAGCAACAACTGGCTGGGCAAGCGCCACTCCATCAATGACCGGATTATGCACCTCGTCTTCAGCATCAATTTCCATGTTAACAATTTCATGATTGTCAAAGTTGACGTCGACTGGAACGGGAGGGGGCTCCCGAGCAAGAACGGGAGGGAGCCCCTGAGCAAGAACGGGAGGGAGCCCTTGAGCAGGAACGGGAGGGGGCTCCTGAGCAAGAACGGGAGGGAGCCCCTGAGCAAGAACGGGAGGGAGCCCCTGAGCAAGAACGGGAGGGAGCCCCTGAGCAAGAACGGGGAGGGAGCCCCTGAGCAAGAACGGGAGGGAGCCCCTGAGCAGGAACGGGAGGGGGCCCCTGAGCAGCACCAGCATTGCCTACAATATTAAAAAGGTAGTCATGTTCAACCAGCATGGATGAAGAACTAGGTGAACATAGCAAAAGAGTAAACGTGACTCCAAAATTAAACAGACAACAATTTACTCAAAAATCTAGAATTCGGACCCAACTTTGACAGCAACTTTAACCAACCGACAGGACACATTTTTGTATGATAAAGACACTTTCAACACAGGCCTTCCTCCCATTTTGACTAATATTCCAGCTGTCAAGCAACATCTAATTAGAAAAATCTAATACAAAGACTTAACCAATGCAGTGTAAACCACTGCTTTTCAGAAAACGTTGCAACCGTCAGTGCTGACAGCACTGGTAATATTGGTGACATGTACGAACTGGAAAGCTCAGACTTGGACATTTGCAACATCCAACAAGATATAGTGCTTAGCTTACCGTTGTTGTCGGCAGGACCCTGAGAAAGATTATGGCTAATTCCATTCAAAAACAGGCAACTGGATCTCCCCATTGCGATATCGTTCTTCCAGTACCCGAATTCTTCGGTTAATGGTCGCATACTTCCGGTTTTGGTGGACAACGCGTTTACCTCGTTCAAGCTGACGTGCTACAGTTCTCGTGTTGGCCTGAAAAGAGCATTAATAAATTCTATAAACAAATAAACAAACGCATAAACATTCACTTAAAATAATTAGGTAATAATATCAAATAATAATAATAATAATAATAATAATAATAATAATAATAATAATAATTGGGGGTACACCATACTGAATAATACATACATACATACATACATATAAAATAATTTCCGGTATACCATGTGAAGAGAACCAAACCCAATGGAAACATTATATATATACGCCTTCTGGCAAGTGTTCCGATTTTGGCCTTGTGGCTTCCCGGAAAAAATATACCTACCTCAAGGACTGCCAAGCGAAACAGAAATTCATAGAAGTTGGCATGATGTTTTCCCACGGTTTTCGGTAAACAGCTGTGCCACCCAACCCCTTTGTCCCCACCACAACCAACAACCCAACCCATCACACCCCAAACACAACCCCAAAACAAAAAACCTTTTTTACCCAACCACACCTTTTTACCCAACCCCCCCTTTTCTCCCCCCCCCCCCTTTCTCCCCTCCCCCCCTTTCCCCCACCCCCTTTTTCCCCCCCTTTACTTCCCCACCTTTTTCCACCCCCCCCTTTTTTCCCCCTTGTGTTTTTCTGGCCCACTCCCCCCAATTTTTCCTTTCCCCGCCGTTCTCTCCCAGGTTAAACTTTTCCTTCCCCACCCTCCCTCCCCCCCTTTTCCGGGGTTTTTCTTCTGCTGCCCCCTCTCCCCCCCCCTCTGGCCCCCCCTGGGCCCCCACCTCTTTCTCCCCCCCCCCCCACGTTTAGGCCCCCCCCCCCCCCCCCCCCTCTGCCCCTACTCCTTGTTACCCTACCACGCACCCTCTCCTCGTCGGTTTGCCCCTACCGGTCTACCTAGTTTGTTGGTCACCTCCCAAATCCACCATTTCCCCCCAATTTCTCCTGTACTATACTTACTTACTCTTTCCCCCACCCCCAAAAAAGCCACGCGATTTGATAACCGGGTCCGCGATAATCAATTGCAAAATAAAACCTTCCAACCCTCCATTTCCCGCCCACATATTTCTTGGTTGCATTCAAGGGGGGGGGGAATGCGCCCCCCTTTTGAAAAAAGACCCCACCCCCAAAAGAAAAAAAACCCATTTCCCCAAATTTTGAAAAAAAAAAAAAAAACCATTAAACAGTTATATGATTTGGAATTTGACTATCCCAGATAATCGGCTTCGTGGATGAAAACCTGTTGTCAACACCGTACCCGTCTGAAGACCGCGCATTTTACCAAGGGCCCCGCACAGGCCCCCTGCCCCTCGTCCCCGTAGAGAGACCCGCCCCGTGTGGCGGCGCACCCCCATCCCCAAAATGAGATGCGAACACCCTACAAAACACCAACAACCCAACTTGTTTGTGTTGATTAACAAACACCGACCACCCCCAAAATTTTAAAACAACAAAAATCAAATCACACCTCCCTGTTTTTGATAAAAACAAAAATCAAATCAAAACCCGGGGGGTTTGAAAAAAACAAAAAACAAACCAAACCTAAACCATGCGATCAACACCACCTAGTACACACTGTGCCCCCTTCGACGGCATTATTCGTTCTAGGCGTTCGATCATTCACATTCCACATTGCAACGGGAATCGAAGAATTGTTCATCCACTGCTCCTACAATATAAAACATTTAACATAACATCTACGCAGGATCAGGATTGGAGGAATAAAGACCATAAACACGGAATCCGATTCTGGGGAGGTCTACCCCTGAGAAAGGCCACAATTTAGGGGGGTACCTCCAAAGTAATAAAAAATTATAGTTTTCAACATTTTACGAAAAATACCAGTTTCCCACATTGTTCTTAAGTTGGAGAAAGGTCAATCCTAAGGCTACCTTTTTAGAAACCCAATTTCCAAATGGAATTCGAAAGTCAGTGTAAAAGTAGCAGTATAATCAAGAGTTCATAATTCTTTTATATCTAAGAAGAAGAGTCAGCCACAGGAAGGCTTCATTTTTTACGCAGTGCCAAGAAGATAAGCCTTCTAGAAGCCTTACTATTCTGTTCCTTATAATTATGAACTCTTGGTCTTACTTAACCCTTACATAAAAATATTGGTAGAACGGCTCTATTCCAGGAAACAGTCCAGTGGCCCACTGCCGCAGAAAATCAAAAGCTTCTGGCACTTGCTCTAAAGGTACACATGCAAGTGCCATAGTCATTCTGACGAAGCTTTTGAAGCCAAGGTTTCCCGTATACATCTGCCTGAAGCCGTGGGTGGAAATCCATTCGAAAACAGCCTGACAAAAGTGAAAGAAGCACCCACGATGTTGAACACCTAACTCTTGCTGCACTGCTGGGATTAGGGCGCTCTCAAAATCTGACATCACACTCCAGTTGAAAAGCCAGTCCTTGTTGGGCAGCTTTATCCCGCAAAGCTCGGAAAAGTGATACGTAAGTATTTCGGGTTTTGTTCGGAAGAAAGCAAAAGGCGCACACTATGGAAATACCAAAGTACCTAACATGCAGAGTGAAAAGCTGGGAGAAAATAGCAGGCACCGTTTTAAAGGTTCCGTCCATGAAAACCTCTATACCATCCTGACACAGACAGCTAAAGCCAAAATCGGACGAAAAGACTAACATTCTGCCACCTTCAATAATTTCATCAATAATGAGCCAAGGAGTACCCGTTCGGTCACAAAGCCAAATACCATCCAGTTCTAGCTGTAAAGCGTCCGGCGGAAGAGGGGGTAAACTTGCCCGACGACTCCGGTAGAGTAATTAAGACTACTGCTTGCGGTGGCATTTCAGCTGCAACTTGAGGATTGAGATCAGCCAAAACTTCCCTATATATTTGTATACAGGATGTGAACTCAGCGGCTGCCCGTCTTTTCATTTCCTCCAAGCATCTCCGAATTCTAACATTGCCGTTATCAGGATCGTGATTATGACGGCCGGAAACACGAAACTCTGCACCTCGTTCATCCGTGCTACCTCTACCAGAGCAAGTCTTAACGACACATCTCCAATAAATTCTCGTGGCCGCAGTCTTGTTGCAGCAGTATACAAATCCTTCATGGGTGAGCAGCCTTTTCCCAAACTTAGATTTTACATAACTCTCGGCCTCGGCCATATCGGAAAAGTTTACTAAAGTAAACATTTTGTAGAACCACTTCAGCCTAGTCACATTCAGCCCTAGCTTCAGCGATTAATCCCCGATTGCGCTTAAAGTTTATTGTCGAATACTGTTTAGAACACAAATAAAAATTTCTAAAATGTAAAATGCTTGGAGCTCAATCACTAAAGATTCGTTAAGCCTCAGCCAAGGGAAATGCTGTAAATCTTTCTTTTTAGTAAGTATACGGATAAGGTTTCAATTAAATTTTGGATTAAATATTGAAATTTAAGTACGTAAGTTGAAACAATGAAATAATACAAAAGCTTCAACACCTTAAGTCGTTTTAGTATAATGTTATATCAGTTAAATTTTATGAGTTATGATAGAGCTAAAATGTGGTTCTACAAAATGGGATTCTAACATCAGACCGTTTGCAAAAGTACTGCTAAAGTTAAAGTGACTAAACTTACCCTTACACATTCTTTTATAGCACTAATTTGGTGTGGTGAGAAACTCTGACATTAAAGATATCGGCACCTGCATGGGAACAACAACGACACCAGAATGTGAGAAAATACTGACTCTGCCTCCGTTTAAACAAAGGATGTCGCTTTAGAACATGAACTATTCTTAGCTCTAACATGTCTATATATGTATGTCTGGACCACAGCCTAAACCTTTCTCACAATGTCTATATATAAGCCATAATAGCAGTGCTGTATATACGCACTCAACACATACAATATGCTTGCACGTGCACGCGTGTTCAGGATCCGGCAAACCTGAGTAGTAACTTTAAAGTACTGGGAAACGAAATTTAATATTGTCAATATGATTACAGAATTTTGTGACTACGAAAATTCTGACACAAAACTGTACATTTTACTCTAGTTAAAATAAGCAGCGATAGTAAACTGCTAGCAAGCAATAAATGCAAAATAATGGAATTCTGACAAATAAAGTATATACACACGTACACTCATGGCATTAGACATAGCCATGATTATTCTGACAAATGAAATTCTGACAAATGAAATTCTGACAAGTGAAATTCTGACAAATGAAATTCTGACTAGTGACATTCTGACAAATGAAATTCTGACTAGTGACATTCTGACAAATGAAATTCTGACTAGAGACATTCTGACAAATGAAATCCATTCGAAAACAGCCTGACAAAAGTGAAAGAAGCACCCACGATGTTGAACACCTAACTCTTGCTGCACTGCTGGGATTAGGGCGCTATTAAAATCTGACATCACACTCCCAGTTGAAAAGCCAGTCCTTGTTGGGCAGCTTTATCCCGCAAAGCTCGGAAAAGTGATGCGTAAGTATTTCGGGTTTTGTTCGGAAGAAAGCAAAAGGCGCACACTATGGAAATACCAAAGTACCTAACATGCAGAGTGAAAAGCTGGGAGAAAATAGCAGGCACCGTTTTAAAGGTTCCGTCCATGAAAACCTCTATACCATCCTGACACAGACAGCTAAAGCCAAAATCGGACGAAAAGACTAACATTCTGCCGCAGCCCCAATAATTTCATCAATAATGAATAAAAGAGTACCCGTTCGGTCACAAAGCCAAATACCATCCAGTTCTAGCTGTAAAGCGTCCGGCGGAAGAGGGGGTAAACTTGCCCGACGACTCCGGTAGAGTAATTCCAAGACTACTGCTTTGCCGTTGAGCATTTCAGCTGCAACCCAAGGATTGAGATCAATGCCCAAACTTACATATATATTTGTATACAGGATGTGAACTCAGCGGCTGCCCGTCTTTTCATTTCCTCCAAGCATCTCGGAATTCCTAGCTTAGAAACTATCAGGATCAGTAGTCATGACGGCGGGAAACACGAAACTCTGCACCTCGTTCATCCGTGCCTGCCTCTACCAGAGCAAGTCTTAACAGTACATCTCCAATAAATTCTCATTGGCCGCAGTCTTGTTGCAGCAGTATACAAATCCTTCATGGGTGAGCAGCCTTTTCCGAGCTTTAGATTTTACATAACTCTCGGCCTCGGCCATATCGGAAAAGTTTACTAAAAACTTAAACATTTTTGTAGAACCACTTCAGCCTAGTCACATTCAGCCCTAAAAACGGCGATTAATCCCCGATTGCGCTTAAGGTTGCATGCTCGAATACTGTTTAGAACACAAATAAAAATTTCTAAAATGTAAAATGTACTTGGAGCTCAATCACTAAAAAGTTAGTTAAGCCTCAGCCAAGGGAAATGCTGTAAATGTAGCTGCCCACTAAGTATACGGATAAGGTTTTTAATTAGGTACAGGATTAAATATTGAAATTTAAGTACGTAAGTTGGAAACATAAATGAAATAAATACAAAAGCTTCAACACCTTAAGTCGTTTTAGTATATAATGTTATATCAGTTAAATTTTATGAGTTATGATGAGAGCTAAAATGTGGTTCTCTCCCAAAAGATTCTAACATCAGACAGATTTTCAAAAAATAAAACATCTAAAGTTAAAGTGAATAAACTTACCCCTACACATTCCTTTTATAAGCACTAATTTGGTGTGGTGAGAAACTCTGAAAATACAGAATATCAGCACCTGCATGGGAACAACAATGACACGAGAATGTTTGAAAATACTGAATCTCTGCCTCCGTTTAAACAAAGGATGTCGCTTTAGAACATGAGCTATTCTTAACACTAACATGTCTATATATGTATGTCTGGACCACAGCCTAAACCTTTCTCACAATGTCTATATATAAGCCATAATAGAAGTGCTGTATGTACGCACTCATGACATACAAATAATGCTTGCACGTGCACGCGTCGATTAGGATCAGGCAAACCTGAGTAGTAACTTTAAAGTACTGGGAAACGAAATTTAATATTGTCAATATGATTACAGAATTTTGTGACTACGAAAATTCTGACACAAAACTGTATATTTTACTCGCGTTAAAATAAGCAGCGATAGTAAACTGCTAGCAAGCAATAAATGCAAGCAATAAGGTGATTCTGACAAATAAAGTATATACACACGTACACTCATGGCATTGAGACATAGCCATGATTATTCTGATAAATGAAATTCTGACAGCTCAAATTCGGCAAATTGAAATTTTGACAAAGGGGATTAAGACTAGTGACATTCTGATAAATGAAATTCTGACTAGTGACATTCTGACAAATGAAATTCTGACTAGAGACATTCTGACAAATG
>JASAND010021230.1:0-13197 GCA_030248195.1 Trissonchulus latispiculum | reverse complement strand
GTACTTCGTTCGGTTACGTGATGCTCGACCTGCCAAAAATCAGCTTTCAATATTTCTAAATGTAAATTTGAGTTTTTCGGATTTTCACGAAAAACGGGTACAGCAACTTTAATTCTTAATTAGTAAACTTGAGAAATTTTCTCAGATTGTCACCAAAAACGGCTTATATAACTAGTGGGAAAAATGCCCTAAACGGGCATGCAATGGCTAGAATAGGGAAAGAAGGAAGGGCGGAAAAATGCCAATATATACGTATATATACTTGCCAGTCGGCGCTGAAAATGGTAAAAAACTAGATTCAGCGCCGAATAAGGAAAGCAGTCGGCTCTGAAAATGATAGGAACTAGATTCAGCGCTGAATAGGGAATGCAGTCGGCGATGAAAACGATAGAAACTAGATTCAGCGCCGAATAGGGAATGCAGTCGGCGATGAAAAGGATAGAAACTAGATTTACCGCCAAATAGGGAAAGCAGTCCGGTAGCGTGGAACAGGCAATTCCTCCGTCCATCCTATTCGCGTGAACTGCTCTGGAATGCTGCGGAACGTGCTTCCTGAAATTTTCCCATTGCTCTATTGCGCGCAGGAGAACAAAACCTACTTAGCAGAAACGAGTGTCATAAATACAAAGTCTGAATGAATTACTGCTAATCTCGATACCTTGTTGCTATGTCTAAAAATTCTTTGATAAGTCTTAACATGTCGGTTACTAGCAATGTCGGGCAAATCTGCTATAGTTAACTTGCTTCAGTCGTAGAATCCTTTTTCGCAGTTTTCGGGATAAACAGTACAGTATAAACGCGAGTATATATGTGTGTTACTGCTGGAAACGAACTGTAAGGAATAATTGTATATATATACAAATTATTACGCTCTGAAGTGTATTCAAAAACAGCTTGATGAGAATTGTGCACAGTGTTCGTAAAACTTTTTGGATAAGGCGATATTACTTCGTCAAGAAATTTAAACAATAACTGAACTTAAATTAATAGTAATTTTTCGTCGCAAATAAAGCTACAGGTGTTGACTACAGAACCTGAAAAGTTATATATGTTCAGTGCAGTTATGCAGTTAGGTATGCAGCCGATTTGCTACTCAAAGTCTGAATAGATGCTAAATTTATCCTTCGGATCTAGCTGTCGCAGTTCACGCGAACAGGATGGACGGAGGAATTGCCTGTTCCACGCTACCGGACTGCTTTCCCTATTTGGCGCTAAATCTAGTTTCTATCCTTTTCATTGCCGACTGCATTCCCTATTCGGCGCTGAATCTAGTTTCTATAGTTTTCATCGCCGACTGCATTCCCTATTCGGCGCTGAATCTAGTTCCTATCATTTTCAGCGCCGACTGCTTTCCCTATTCGGAGCTGAATCTATTTTTTTACCATTTTCAGCGCCGACTGGCAAGTATATATATATATACGTATAAATTGGCATTTTTCCGCCCTTCCTTCTTTCCCTATTCTAGCCATTGCATGCCCGTTTAGGGCATTTTCCCCACTAGTTTCTTGCATTTTTCCGCTTTAGCGTTTTTCTTCGAGGGCTATAATATATAAAATGAATAAACTGCCATAAAAACGATTTGAAAAAACCAGATAGGACGTGCATAATACGTACGTATATATCTATTGTAAGCACGGTCAGGGCATTTTTATCATTTGTACTGAGCACTATCTCTTTATATTGATTTGTGCGTGTAAGGGTTTATCTGAAAAGAGAACACCGTGGTCATCGCGGTGAGTGGGGTACGGAAAATTTCTAAAAACGCAATTGTTGCTTCATCTGAAAACGTTTTCAGAGGGGTTATCGGTAAACAGGATGACGGGGGACCGAACTCCCACCGCCGGGGGGGGGTCGTCGCGCTGCGTGGGGTACGGAAAATTGGAAAAAAAACCCAATAGTTTCTGCATCAGAAAACGTTTATATACAAAAGGGCTTATCGGAAAACAGGAAGACGGCTGGCCGTACTCCCACGGGCTTTCATTTGATACCAACCTTTGAAATTTTTAAAAAAAATCGATTTTTGACCAGTCCGGACCCTGGTCATGGCGCCACAGGCTGCTGGGGCAACTTGGGATGGGTCCTCCAATGAGAAAAAATGTTCGCCTGACCAGGGGCTTTCATTTGATACCAAACTTGGAAATTTTTTAAAAAATTGATTTTGTGACCAGTCCGGACCCTGGTCAGGGCGCCACAGACCGCTGGGGCAACTTTGGAGGGGTCCTCCAATGAGAAGAAATGTTCGCCTGACCAAGGGCTTTCACTTGATACCAAACATTGAAATGTTTTTAAAAATCGATTTTTGATCAGTCCGGACCACGGACCCTGGTCATGGCGCCACAGGCTGCTGGGGCAACTTTGGAGGGGTCCTCCAATGAGAAAAATGTTCACCTGACCAAGGGCTTTCATTTGACACCAAACTTGGAAATTTTTTAAAAAATTGATTTTTTGACCAGTCCGGACCCTGGTCAGGGAGCCACAGGCCGCTGGGACAACTTTGGAGGGGTCCTCCAATGTGAAGAAATGTTCGCCTGACCAAGGGCTTTCATTTGATACCAAACATTGAAATTTTTTCAAAAATCGATTTTTGACCATTCCGGACCCTGGTCAGGGCGCCACAGATCGCTGGGTCCACTTTGGAGGGGTCCTCCAATGACAAAATGTTCGCCGCACCAAGGGCTTTCATTTGATACCAAACTTGGCCACTGTTAGAAAAATCGATTTTTCACCATTTTGGACCGGTCCGGACCCTGGTCAGGGCGCCACAGGCCGCTGGGACCAGTTTGGAGGGGTCCTCCAATGAGATAAAATTTTCGCCTCACCAAGGGCTTTCATTTGATACCAAACTTGAAAACTTTTCGAAAAATCGATTTTGGACCGGTCCGGACTCTGGTCACGGCGCAACAGGCCGCTGGGTCCACTTTGGAGGGGTCCACCGATGACAAAAAATGTTCGCCTCACCAAGGGCTTTCATTTGATAGCAAACTTGGAAATTTATTTAAAAAACCGATTTTTGACCAGTCCGGACCCTGGTCAGGGCGCCACAGGCCGCTGGGTCCACTTTGGAGGGGTCCTCCAATGACAAAAAATGTTCGCCTCACCAATGGCTTTCATTTGATACCAAACTTGGCCACTTTTGGAAAAATCGATTTTTGGCCATTTTGGACCCGTCCGGACCCTGGTCAGGGCGCCACAGGGGTCCGGGCGAAACCTACTATAGCCTATGCTGTAGTGCTCCCGCACCCCACCCCAAATCCCAAATAAGAGAGACCTGCTCACTGTAGATATTTCTGTAGAAGAGGTTAAAGTTGGAGTTGCGACACGGTAGGGCCCACCACCATCAGGGTGCCCCCCAGCCACATGGATAGGTCCTAGAGCGAAACTAATGGGCCATTTAGATTCACCATATAGGGGTTCCTATTCGAATACGAAACCTCAGCCCAGCAGCTCTTATGTATAGGGCTGCGTACTCCGTAGGCCCAGACCCCCCCCCCTTTTACACACTAACTTTCGACCCCTGGCCAAGGCGCCACAGGAGACCTGCCGACATCTAATATAGCCTATGCAGTAGTCCACCCTTGGGCCATGCCACAACCCCAATATGAGAGTCCAGCTTCGCTCGCTGCGATCTATTCGGAAGTGCAATTATTTTCGAACTTAGTTTTTTTTCGGGGGTCATTTTGGGGGTCCCCACCAAGAGGTCCCCATCTGGGGAGGTCCGGGAACCGCGGAAAGTAATTTCCCCGGAATTGAGGAACTTTTTGTACAAAAAAAACCTAAAATAGTACGGCTCTGAAGGGCCTTCCGACCTGCACCCCTGGGGAAAAATGGAGAGAAACGCGACCTGCGCGGGGGCCAATTTCCATATCTCAAGACCTACCCGGCCGATCCGGCTGAAATTTTCACAGCATGTACCCCTGCCCACAGGCTCTTCACGCACCAAGTTTGAGCCCGATCGGTCCACTCCTCCGCTGGCCACAGGCCAAACAATGTCCAGATTATACACATTGCGTCAAATTTTCCCTATTCTAGGGGGAGCGCTAACGCGCTTCCCCTAATATACCTGCGATACTCCCTGCAAAGTGTTCAGTACATTTCGCATCATATCAACTTGATTCTGATCAACAGAGAGAGACTGCGGAGAGCTCTTGCAATGCGGGAGGCAACGAAGCAGTAGCAATGCTCTGTTCTGATCCACCACTAGATGCAGCCATCAATGCCAAAGTAGCTTCCTACAGTGCAATCAGCAGAATAAAGTACGTGAAAAGTTTTCTATTCCCAAAACCCGAACAACTGTATCAATAAACTGTCTAATGTATGTATATCTTCCGATTCTCTGATAAAGGAATCAAACCGTTCAAAGCTCAACATGTTGAAATAAGGCAACTACAGTCCCGGCTGAAAGTAACCCTCCTTTTTTCGCGAGCAATTCGCGAATTGCTCGCGAACAGTAGCAAAAAATGCTCGCAAATTTCCACGAGCAGCCATTTTTTGTAAATCTTTTTCAAAGTCTTTTTGTAAGTTTGGCCAAAACAATTTAGTTCAGCTAGATTATATGCATATAAAGCTTAACACAACGCTATATTACGTGCATGATTTGTGCAACAACTTTAGCTGCCTGGCTTGCTGTTATATGCACATTAAGCTTATGCCTTAACTTCGAGCATACATATACGCGTGAATACAGCACTATTCGTTGTTAGCATGTATATATACAGTAACGTAAGCAGCTGCAGCTGCATCAAAAACTTCAACAAAAAATTTGAAAACTGGAAAAGAAGTGTAGAAAAAGTACAAGTATATGTTAAAAAACGGCACGAGCAAACGCGAGCATGATCTAAAAAGGACTACGAATTTTCGCGAGTTGCTCGCGAATTGCTCGCAAGCAAATGGGTGGGTTACTTTCAGCCGGGACTGTAATCAACCTACAAAGTAGTCTCATCGAGTAAGGACCTATCTCACTCTTTACGAATGCTGCTAATATCCAGAAATTCCTTTAAAGAACTCAACTACTCCTCCCTCTAACGGATTAACGAAATATTGCAACTTCAAAACTATATCTCGCTTGGAGAACTTAAAACCATCTCTTACGTAGGATGGCTTAAATTAAATCTCTCAAAAACAAACCTCAGTGGCTAAAACGAAAGCAATCTTTATTGAATTGACAACAACAGACAGAGTACAAAATGACAAACAATTGCAAAAATAAAACAGTTCAAAACTAACATCTTCAGTTGGAATAATTTGAATTTGACCAGGAGGTGGACTGCCAACTTCAAGCTCCGGTTCCTTGGGACAATCAGGAATCCTAAAATAAACCGGAGTTAAAATATCAAAAAATATAAAAAATGTAACTCGTGCTGAAATAGTTTACGATACTTGAACGAATGAAGAAATTACAAGAAAAACTCTCTCATAGTGTTGGAATTGACAGAAATTTTCCCTACAAAACTTGAATCATCAAGTTTGTTTAAATTAGCTTGTCTTACGTATGCGCAAAGATGCAAAGCAGCAATTTTGCAATACTTGTGTATAATCAAGAGTACATAATAGAAAAAGAGTATGAAACTCTTACGCTACTATGTACTAAACATGCTTGACATGCTCGGGTCGCTAACTCGGGACCCCCCCCCCGAAAGTCTCGGGGGGGGGTCCCACCCTACACTAATTACATGCTTTCATATAAGTGTGTGTCTGCTCGCTGATTCGCTAATTAGCTTAGGCTTACGATAGGCATTTTATTAGTAATTTTTAATTAATTAATTATAACTTTAATTAGGTTAATGTAATTAAAAAACTAATTCGACAACTTTGTAGCATTTTTTCTGCTCTTTCCAATGATATAAAAATTGTTGTACAAAACAAAAATTCGTAGGAATGTAGTCTGCAACAATTTTTATATAATTGGAAAGAGCAGAAAAATGCTACAAAGTTGACGAATTAGTTTTTTAATTACATTAACCTAATTAAAGTTATAATTAATTAATTAAAAATTACTAATAAAATGCCTATCGTAAGCCTAAGCTAATTAGCGAATCAGCGAGCAGACACACACTTATATGAAAGCATGTAATTAGTGTAGGGTGGGACCCCCCCCCCCCCGAGACTTTCGGGGGGGGGGGGGTCCCGAGTTAGCGACCCGAGCATGTCAAGCATGTTTAGTACATAGTAGCGTAAGAGTTTCATACTCTTATTCTATTATGTACTCTTGGTATAATGATGAGACGCTGTAATCACGTGCCGCCCCAAATCCTTATTAAATGTTCGGAAGACTCTGATTTCTGAGCTTTCAGAAATTCTATACACTGTCATACTTTGCTCGAATAATAACCTCTCCACAAAGTACAAAGTACGTACACTCTTTTGGTCCAGTTTAAGTTTGCTAGACATTAGTTCCATTCGTTTTTCTGTTTTTCCAGAATATACAGTTGGTTTTCCCAATGATAAGAATGTCTTCAAAACTATTTTTGCAATACTACAGTATAGCTCAAAACAAAGTTAATTTTTTGCGAAGTTCGCAAACTCCGCGAACTTCGCGAAGCAAGAGACATTTCCCTAAATTCAGAGAAGCTAAATTTTGCGAAATCGTTCGCCAGCTAAATTGAGGGGTTCCCCCTCATCTACCAAAATTGGTAGAAAAACTCTAAAATCTAATTTGGACTTAACATTTGGTGTCTTCGCGAAGTGTGCATATTTTCGATTTTCGGCAGGATTTTAGCGATTTTCGGTAGGATTTTAGCGAAGTTTAACGGAATGTTGCTAAAATCGACGCGAAATTCGCTAAAATCTTGGCGAATTTCTCGGAATTATGCGAACTTCGCTAAGCTTTTGCGAACTTCGCGAAGGCACCAAATCTTGAGTCCAAATTAGATTTTAAAGTTTTTCTGCCAATTTTCACAGATATGGAGAAAACCTCTCAGATTAGCTAGCTTACGATTTCGCGAAGTTCGCTAACTTTTTCGCGAACTTATCTGAATTTAGCGAAATGTCTCTTGATTCGAGAAGTTCGCAGTTTGCAAACTTCGCAAAAAATTAACATTGTTTTGAGCTATATATACGGTAGCCACGAGATAATTTTAAGGAATTAACGCTTTTATCGTATTTGTATGCACGCTAATAATGAATCCAGAATACTTCTTCACAAAATTTCAAACTTTTCGCTGCGACAAAGACACGGAAAAGAGGAAAACCGTATTTTTGGCATACTGTTTGCTTTGGCGCAGCCTATCCTTGGATTGGTATTATCGACGTATAACTTACATGTCACTGGAAAAATAAATATCCTCCAGAATTTGCTTCTGTCGTTCTGCCTGTATATCCTTTTCTTTGCTTTTGCAACCAGGAACTGTTGCAGAAGTCAATCCACTGATCGGAATAAGACGCCACTAAAAATAATAAGTCATTTTAAACAGGATGCTTTCTAATTTATTTGAATGTTTGAGGAAGAATTGATAAGCGCTTTTACTTAACTCAACAGCATGCAACGACATGTTTTGCTCATCGACATTTATTACAAACTCCTAAGAAGCAGTAACGAAATAGAAAAATAAAGAAAAGCCAGCAACGATGATGGTAAAGAACGGAAATACTAAGGCACCGATTTGCGACCACAGTTTCCATAATCATCAGCTTTAGTTTGTAATATTTTATCGGACGGAATTGCTGTTTAAGGGGAGGCTTTTTGATCGAGTTTTAGACCATCTCAGATTTTGCTCATACTTCCGTATTTTGTAGTCTCATGGGTCCCCAAAATAAGACAAGTGCGTTTTCCGTAATACTACTCCTGCTGTTCTGTAGAGCTCTTCAAAGGCCATCTCAGTATATACGTATGTGTCAAACACAGGAAAATCAAAAGTTAAGATAAAAAGTTTGTGCAAAATATTTCTCTATAATATGCAAAATTCATATTTACAACTTGCATACATGTTAAAGGCGTAAAACCTACCCTCTCATCCCACTAGGACCCCCAAGACTCCCCTCCCCAAAATAAAACTCGGCCTGTACAGATCAGTCATCATTAATCTACTCACAGTTCGATAGATTCTTTCATTGGCGCATGACTTCAGAAACTGTCTAGTCTTCTGTAAGGCAACTCTTTCCAAGTGCATTTCCGCATGTTTCATGTCTTCGCCATGCTTCAGTAGATTAACATTGACTAAAAACCACAGAAACAAAATCAGATATATATGGGTATGTGCAATTGCATAAAAAGCCACTAACAAAATACTAAATTTTGAAATGTAGAAGCAGAATTTCTCTACCCGCCTCCCTCTTCCACCTCCACACTCTTCGGTTTCTGGGTTTATCTTAGGCGAAAAAAGTGGGGGTGGGGAGAGTGGGGGGGGGGAGGTCGAAAAGTGGGGGGAATAAAATGAACGCCTGAACGGTCCAGGACCAAAATCAAAAATCGGCCAACGTTACGCACTAGTATCCCCTCCGTACTTGTTCATGCAACAAACCGCGTGTCTCTAGCTTGTTCCCTGAGCCCCGTGGGCGTGACACAAAATGGCCGTTTTTTGGCCAAAAACGCCGTTAGGCCACTTTTGGCCGGCCGGCCAGGTGGCATGCCGGGTCGGGCAGCGAAAAAATATAGCCCGGGGCACATGGGACCATACCGGCATTCAGAAAATATAAACCTTTCCGGCTGAAAATGCCCACATCTTTCAAACACCTCTGCACAAAATAGCCCTTTTCCAAGCGTGACTAACACTACTCGTCGTGTAGATCTACTCGTCGTGTAGATTCCAACGATACCAAACTTGCCGAGTTTCGTTCAGTATTGAGCTGGCACGGTGCTCGAACGGGTCTCCAAGGGCCGCACTGAGCCTTTTACACCCATATTATAGGGGGTCGCTCTCGCGCCCCCCTATAATACAATAAATTTAAATTCAATTTAACCTGGCTGAGCAGTAACCTATGCTTCTTGGCTACTATTACAGCTACAGTACTCGACCCTCTCACCTTGCGATTGAAGCACGACACCTTTTAACCATTCAGCTACATGGCCACGTCACTAAGACAATATCATCACGGAACGCATAAGCTGACACTAGGTAAACGTAAAAGGTAAAGTGACTCCTCGAGAGAACTCCAACCTACAGAAGGTTATAGGATGCCGGTGCTTATCTCCGGATTCACAGCCCGAAGCCAGGAGCGACAACTCTAATGTTGACTACATCTGTGGAAGGGGGGCCAGCCCTTCATCAGGCATCACGCCAGAACACAGACTCCTGTTACCTTCCCACCGCAGTGGTAACCATTTACCGACCAGTTTAGTATAGACAGCTGGGTTGGCTGGAGCCCACGGCGAACCGATATGTGCTCAGTCCCTTGCTCAAGGGGATTTGCGAAAGCCTAGTGGCAGCGGGGGTTCGAACCTAGGACAGTAAGATCTTTAGTCGAACACCTTACCACTCGGCCATAGCGGCCAAGCTGACACTAAGGAGGAGTAGAGAGTTAGTGGTGCCTGAATGGTGCCTAGGTATGTATGTGTGAGGGACATGGGCGAGTATTAATTTATTAAGAAGGCACACCCAGTACGTTGGGACTAAGTTAACCCTAAAGTGTAGCTGTAAACTGTGTTCCCGCACCTGCCACAACATTTTTTTAGCAACAAGCGGACAAAGTGTGATCACTCCGGCCGGCGGCCCGGATCCTGGAAACGGAGGCGTCCAAAAATATTCTTCTAGCTTTACTTGGGAACGAACTTAGGCGAATACTTAGGAGCCTCATAGGAGCTAGCAAGTAGGCTGTTTCAAAAGAATTCTCCTAAACTTTAACTGACAAGCTTCTAAAGTAGGAAAGTCTTTTGAAATGGACCCAGGTTACTAAGAATGAAGTTGTAACCACCAAGATCCCTGCTACTGACTGCTGGCCAGGCGCGTAGCCAGGGGGGGGAATAGGGGGAATTCCCCCCCCCCGAAATTGTGTTGCCCCCCAGGAATTTTTTCCTGCTATGTGTACAACACCTATTTTTAAAAAAATTTTCGCGCCTTCGGCGCGAAATACGTGTATTATACCATTATCATACGTGTTTCGCACTAAAAAATGAGTACCAATTACCCTACTTCGTCTACTTTGACAACCTTCTGCATCATTTGGATGCATGAACAAGCACTGCGCCTTAACTATTATTGTAATTTCAACGAATGCTCTGTAAAAATTCCACAAAGGTCACGAAATAAAACAATTTCGCAGCTTCTTTTTGGTCAAAATTTTCAAAATTTTTCCGGCTTCGCCGGAAATTTTTGGTCAAAAATCGTCTTTTTTGGTGCTAAAACTCAATTTTTGAGCACTTTTAAGCTTAGTTATAGCAGTATATGTAGAAAACAGGCTTTTTATACGGTATTTTTGGCATTTTTAGCCCATTTTATTCCCCCCCCACTTTTCGACCTCCCCCCCACTCTCCCCCCCCCCCAACTTTTTTTCGCCTAAAGTAAACCCAGTAAACTACATATAAAACTGTAAACGAGATCTCCTTTGTTAACTATTCACATTTTTAAATATAAGGCAGGGTTGTTGCGCGGCCTTCCTCAGAAAAAAGGAATAAAAAAAGGAATTTTGAAACAGAAAAAAAGGAAAAAAAGGAATTTTTCCGATGAAAACTGGCAAAAATAACAAACTTTAAAGGCTATTTTCTTGCTACTACGCTATCGCATTTCATATTATTTTTGCTTTAAAAATTTAATCTGATCGGATAGATTCGATGATACCGAGCGATTTTTTCTTTTTACATTGACATCTGAAAATGGCTCCTGAAATCTGTACTGCCGCCTGTAAACTTTTATGCATATAGCATATATACACAGACTCAAGGCCGCACCCAGGTGGGGGGAGGTCTAGACCCCCCCTTTGGGATGACAAAATGAAAAATTTTTGCTATTCTTATGGCAAAAACAGCTATTTTTTAAAAAATGTTGGCGCTCTCGGCGCGATAATTTACTTTTTAAAAGAAATTAATGTCCAATGTACTGTTTTTGGGCAAAAATAAAAATTTTTAACTTCTGGGCGGCTCCGCCCCAGACCCCCCGTTGCACTCATCTTGGACCCCTCCTTATTAAAACCCTGGGTGCGGGCCTGCACAGACTTATATATAGTGGACAGGGACTAGACAGTGGTGGACTTTTTAGATTTCTATGATAAGAAACTACCTACAACCATCAAAATTTGCGTTGCGTAACAAAACAATACATGTGCTGAACAGAATAAAATCGTTAAAATTTGCTATTTCATGCATTCTAGAAACTGCAAAAGCTCAGCCGTTACTATAGAATAAATCTACACTTTTCCAGCCAAATAGACCAAAATACAATACGTAAAGCCAACTCAAGCTATTATTAAATATATACGTCCAAAATATAAAACCAGCTTTGAAATAAAAATCCATACGATCACATCCCGGCGAAGCCGGAAATTTTTGAAAAAATATGGGCAAAAATGTAATTTTTGCTTAAAAATTTGAAATTTCATAGACGTTTTGAAGTCAGCCAGAAAAAAAGGAAATAAAAAGAATTTTGGGCGTAAAAAAGGAAATAAAAGGAAGGTCTCGAAAAAAAGGAAATAAAAGGAAAAAAAGGAACCGCAACAGGCCTGTATAAAGCGACCTAAAAGCATGACACGACGTATTGAAAATGCCCATAATATAGGTATTCTCTTACACTTGCGTCAGACTGTTTTACAGCAGACGTTGTTTTAGGAGTAGGCGCTGACGGCAACTTTGATGCAGTTTCTGACGCAGCAGGTTTAGAAGGCTCCGTCAGTGAACTACTGGTGGCCGCTGACCCTGATGCCTCCGGTTTCGTCACCTTCTTCCTGCGAATGATGACTGGTTTCTTTGCTGTCTGAGTCGTACTGGCCGTGGCATTCAACGCTGCCATAAAGTCAGAACTTTCCACTAGTGCTGAAAAATTGTAACAGAACGTACACAAAAACTGGCCGATGAAATTGTTAGTAGAACTGGGTATCCTTTTTAGCTAACAGAGGAACAAAGGGATTAAGTAACAAGAATGCTCCGATGGGGCATGAAAAATGCAATATGGGTGACACTGGGTTTTAAGCAAACAGAGAACTAGGTTTTAAAACGTTAATATGGGAGGGGGCAGGTTGTAAATGCCAGGAGGACTAGGTTAAAAGCGCACTAATATGGACCAGCTTCGCTGAACAACCCATATTCGCGGAAATTGCCCAGACAAAAATGCTGGCGGCAATCCTTCAATAACAGTTAAACAATTTGTCGGCACGACTTTGCAGCTGTTATAATTGTGTTCGTAATACTTAACATTACATAATTAATACAACTTACAACACAACTTAATTAATTTAATTAATGCATACAATCAACACTTAATACAACATAATATATGCAGTAACAATTGGTGTCACAAATTCCGCTCTGGCAACTCACTATAAGACGCTTGGCATAATATTTCAAAATCAGCAAGCTCGCCTGGAAAGCTGACGAATTTAGAACTTAAGACAATAAAGGTCAAATGCGGAGTGGAGCATGCGTACCCGCGAATATGGGTTGTTCAGCGAAGCTGGTCCATATTATTAGGCTTTTAACCTAGTCCTCCTGGCATTTACAACCTGCCCCCTCCCATATTAACGTTTTAAAACCTAGTCCTCTGTTTGCTTAAAACCCAGTGTCACCCATATTGCATTTTTCATGCTCCATCGGAGCATTTTTATTCTTGTCCTATCTCATTTTTAAGGTTCTCAGTAAAACTTAAGCAAAAATGTTAAAGCTGAAAGAAGCTTTAAAAATTCCCCCAATAATTATGTAACAGTCAACCAAGCCATAGAACAAAGAAACTTGAAAAGTACAAATTACAAAGTACAAAGATTTTGGCAGAAAAGCCCTCATCCACTACAAATAAGTATATTTTAGAAAGTTGCAGAAAGTTATCTGTAAGTTATCTGTAGTTTGCTATGCGTCTATCAAAAGATTCTGAGTACACCACTATAGCGAGATTTCAATGCTATTGTGCACGTGCCTGCAGAATTTCAGACGATTGCAACTTTTGTGTAGCTAGTTATAGGCCATGCTGTACTTCAGCAGCACTCTACTGCAGCGCAACCAGACGCAAGCGTTACTGCCAAAGTAGTGGACTTATTCGGCATGATTTGTAATGTTATCATGCACGTGCCTGCAGAATTTCATTCGATTGCTATTTATCTGTTGCTAGTACAAGTAATTAAAAT